>CAUYSK010106327.1:0-134121 GCA_963575035.1 Avahi laniger
TAATGCTGAAGTTAGGACTTTTAGTATACCCGTCACCAGAGCAGTGTACATTGTACCAAATAGATGATTTTTTTATCCCTCGCTTCTCTTCCACCCTCCCCACTTCTTATTTTCCAACAACCATTGCACCACTTCATGTCCATATAGACCCATCATTTAGCTCCCACTTATAAGTGAGATCCTGTGGTATTTGTTTTTCCATTCCTGGGATACTTCACTTAGGATAATGGTCTCCATTTCCATCCAAGTTTCTTCAAAAGACATTAATTCATCCCTTTTTATGGCTGAGTAGTACACCATAATTTGTGCATGTGTGTATGCATGTGTGTTTGCATGTATGTTTCCTTTTCTTTATCCAATCATCAGTTGATGGACACTTAGGTTGACTTCATATCTTTGCAATTATGAATTGTGCTGTGATAAACATTCTGGTGCAGGTGACTTTTTGATATAATGACTCCTTTTCCTATGAATAGATACCAGTAGTGAGATTGCTGGATAGAATGGTAGGTCTTCTGTTAGTTCCCTAAGAAATCTCCATACTGTTTTCCAGAGAGATTGTACTAATTTAAATCTCATAAGTGTTTTCTTTTCAACACATCTGTGCCAACATCTATTATTTTTTGACTTATTATTAATGGCTATTTTGACAGGGGTAAGGTGGTATCTCATAGTGGTTTTAATTTGCATTTCCCTGATTTCCCTGCATTTCACTGATGATGTGCATTTTTTCATATGTTTGTTGGCCATTTGTCTCCTTTTGAAAAACACATGTTTATGGCTTTTGCCCACTTTTAAGTGGAGTTATTTGGTTTTTTTCTTGCTAATTTGCTTGAGTTTCTTGTAGAGTCTGGATATAGTCCTTTGTCAGATGTGTACTTTGTAAATAAGTTCTTACATTCTGTACGTTGTCTGTTCTGTTGACTATTTCCTTCTCTGTGCAGAAACATTTTAGTTCAATTAAGTCCCACTTATTTATGTTTATTGTTGCTGTGTTTGCTTATGAGATGTTAGTCATAAATTCTTTATGTAGGCCAATGTCCAAAAGAGTTTTTGCTTTGTTTTCTTCTAGAAATTTTATGGTGTTAGGTCTTACATTTAAAGTCTTTAATTCATCTTGAGTTAATTTTTCTACATGGTGAGAGACAGTGATACAGTTTCATTCTTCTGTATGTTGCTATCCAATTCTCCTAGCATAATTTATTGAATAAGATATCCTTTTCCAGTGTATGTTTTTGTCTGTTTTGTCAAAAATCAGTTGGCTATAGCTATAATTAATATTTATTTCTGGGTTCTCTCTTCTGTACCATCGATCTATGTGTCTACCTGTATACCAGTATCATGCTGTTTTGGTTACTATAGCCCACAGTACAACTTGTAGTCTATTAATGTGATGCCTCCAGGTTTCTTATTTTTGTTTAGGATTGTTTTGGTTATTCAGGCTCTCTTTTGATTCCATATGTAATTTAGGATTGTTTTTTCTAGTTCTGTGAATAATGATGTCAGTCCTTTGATGGAAATTGCATTGAACCTGTAAATCAATTTGGGCAGTGTGAACATTTTAACAATATTGATTTTTCCAATCCATAATTATTGACATTTTTCGTTTATTTTTGTCATCTATAATTTCTTTCATCAGTGTTTTGTAATTCTCCCTGTGCAGATCTGCCATCTCCTTTCTTAAGTATATTCTTAGATATTTTATTCTTAGGGAGTCTAGAAAAAAATGGACCTAACAGACATTTACAGTATATTCTATCCCCAAATTGCATAAATTCATTCTTCTCATCAGTACATGAAACATTTTCCAAGATAGATTCTATATTGGGCCACAAAATAATTCACCGCAAATTCAAAAAAATCAAAGTCATACCACATAACTTTGCAAACCACAGTGGAATAAAACTAGAAATCAATTCCAATAGGAACTCTCGAAACTATTTAAATATGTCGAAATTAAACAACCTGCTGCTGAATGACCCTTGGATCAATTACAAACATGATGGAAATCAGAAACATTTTCCCACTGAAGAACAAAAGTGACACTAGCTACCAAAATGTCTGAGATACAGTAAAAATAGTGCTAAGAGGGAAGTTCCCAGCGCTAAATGCCTACATCAAAAGGACAAAGATCACACATTAGCAACCTAATGTCACACCTCAAGGAACTAGAAAAAGGAAGAAACTGTTAGCAAAGTTAGCAGAAAAAAAAGAAATAACAAAGATCAGAGTAGTACTAAATAAAATTGAAACCATAAAAACAATACAAAGGATCAATGAAACAAAAAGTTGATTCTTTGAAAAGATAAACCAAAATATTGATTAAACAAGAATAGAAGAGTAAGAATTCAAATAAACTCAAACACAAAGGAGACATTACAACTGATATCGTAGAAATGCGAAATACCAGCTGAGACTACTGTTAAGACCTCTATGAACATTCACTAGAACCTCTAGAGGAAATTGTTGGAAACAAGCAACCTCTCAAGTTTGGATCAGGAAGAAATAGAAATCCTGAACAGATCAATAATGAATAGCAAAATTGGAGCAGTAATTTAAAAAACTCCCAACAAAATAAAAAGTCCAGGACCAGAGAGATTCACAGCTGAATTCTACGAGACCTACAACAAAGAACTGGGCACCTATCCTACTGATACTGTTCTATAATATCAAGAAGGAGAGAATCCTCCCTAATGCATTCTACGATGCCAGTATCACCCTGATATCCAAACCTAGAAATGACACAACAAAAAAAAGTTTGTGTTATAACATTGGAAAATTTCAGTCTGTTAAACTAGCATTTGAAATGTATAGCAAAATAGTTTATGCTCTAGTGTGTGTTTATTAGCTTGTTAATAGATCTGGAAATTCATACATTATAAAAGGCATTAGATTTTTATGAAAAATGGATTGGTGCTCTCTTTCTACATAGTCTCATTATTTCTGCAATATTAAATATCAAGTATATGTTACCAACTTCCAAATTTATATATCTAGCTGAGCACTTTTGTCAACCCCCAAACTGGGGAATCATCCTCATTCTTTTCTTTTTCATGCCAATATACAGGTTATAGATAAGTAATTTAAGTATTACGTTCAAAATATCTTCTTCATATCCACTGCAATCTTCCTGGCCCAAATTCTATTGCATCTTGTAGATCATAGTGCAATTGTTTCCAAAAAAAATCTCCTACCTTAGTTCTTTCTTCATGGCAGCCAGTGTTATATTTTGAAAAATGTAAATAAGATAATATTTTATCAAAATTTTTATAACTTTCCCTTCTACTTGGATTAAATCCAAATATTTCATCATCAGCTAAAAATCACAAAACAGCCTCCTTTTCTCTCCAAATAAAAAATGACGCTGCTGTGCTTCTCCCTCACCTCTCAGATATCTTAAAGTATTTTTCAGTTCCTATGATATAAAACTCTTTTCCTGCTTTAGTGAGTTTTCACATGATTTGTTCATGCCTGGGCTTTTCCACAATGTCTTTAAGTAGATATAAATGTTTTCTCATTTTTAGATCTTAATTAAAATCTTACTTTTTAAAGAGACAATTCTTATTACCAACTAAATCTCAATAATACCCACTCTTTCTTTTTTTGGTTCTTTAGTTTTCGGTTTTACTTACGACATTCCTGGGGAAGACATTAGACTATCCTGCACTTATTCCTAACAGAGAATCTTTGTCCTTTACCTAATGCAGAGGTAGAGTTGAGCTGAGAGTGGGACATGAATAATAATTATAAAGATTCTACTAAGTAAAATAGCCAAACTGAGAGTTCCGCCTGAAATTCCATCCTGAGATGTTATTTGGGAAATATTGATGTTTGGCTATATGGACAGATACATTGTATTAAAATTTGAAACTTAGATTTTCTGATTATTGAGAGGAGGACTAAATTTATTTTTGTGGAAATATTATAACATTTTGGGAGATAAAGAAAACCATGTGAAAAATACAAAGCCCCTTTAAAGGAAATTTTGGATCAGAGAAATTCTAGTCAGTAAGAAGATTAAAAAAAAAAGTTTCTCTTCTTTTAGCAGAAAAGGCTGTGTGAGATTAAGTTTTAGTTTGTTTGTTTGGTTTTTTCATTGTTGTTTTTGTTTTTTAGATTAGGATTTTCTAATAGAAGAGTTTTTGCTGTATGTTTGGGAGGAAATTCTTCTTTTTTTTTTTCCTCTCTCTCTTCTTGTTGTTCAACAGATTTGGGCCAGGATTTTACATAGGAATGATAAAGCTAAGGATATAGAAGAGTGAAAGAAACCCTAGAGAGGTAGCTGACACATTTGATAGGTTATCAGTGAGAATCACAAGTGCATTAATCATTCCCTATTGCCATGTTGTAATTCTGTTATCACCAAATTTTAATAAAGTTTTGAAAATGTTACAATCCCATATAAGATGTGCCTTGGAGATTTAATGAATGCTTATGAATGTTGTAAAAGTCTTCAGGGAGAGATAAGGCAGCTCACAAGTTACCAATCCTCTGATCTTTCTGAAATACACAGGAGCATTTCAGCCATCATGTGCCTATTCACTAACTGGCATTGAGGGAAGACAAGGACGGCTTTGTGATGTTTGTGAACACTGTTTAAAGCCTCCCTGCAGTATGTGGATAAGATTGAATAAACATTTGAATTTATGAGGTCAAGGAAAATGAAGAATGGAGTAATATGAGTTATGTCCTTTAAAACTGGAAACTAAAAGTCTAGAATTATCGGAGACCAATAGCTTGAAGAAGGAATTGTGTACTTAATTTCTGTGGTATCTTCCGGTTGTCTGTTCTCTGTTCTTGATGTGCTCTTGGCCAAAGAATGACCAGACACACCAAAAGCAAGTCAAGTGTGAAATGAAGTTTATTGAGAAAGAGCAAGATAGGTTCACAGAGCAAGAGCAAGAGCAAGATACGCTCGCCACAGACGTCGAACAGGCCCCCTGTGGTAACCAGAGGCTCTAGTAATAGTTTAGGGTCTTGTTTCATAGTGTTGGATTGGGCCCTCCTCATGGTTCAGATGTCACCACTGAACCACTTTCATGGACAGTTAAGGACATGATAATTAGACTTAGGCTACTGTATGTCACTTTTCAAATCCTGTTGTGCCTGGGCTGCATGGCCTGTGGGCTGGGGGATTCCCCGCATTCCTTTACAGATTGGCAGGGCGTTCCTGCTTCTCCCAGGTGTGGCAATTGCTGGGCAGGATCAAGGCAAGGAGCCCCACCTTTGTCCCTAGGGGAGCCGAAATCCCTCACTATCTACCTAACAGTATGAGGTCATAAAAATTAATTCAATATGTGTCTATTTCTTTGTTCTTATTTACTCTTACAGCATTTTGTTAAAACATGAGATAATGTGTTAAAATGTCACACACTAATTATATTTCTTATATTTTCACTCTCAGCAGGGCTCTGTGTCTAATAATATCTTAATGTCCTTAATTTAAGGAAAACCTGTCATCTCTTCTTCCCAGTGTTTGGCCCACTAGCATTTTGTCAAAAACTGTGTATATGAAAAATTATCTCTTGTACAACATGAGTCACTAGACTTCTAGGATTTGTGAACAATATATTTTATATGACATAAGTCATATATCTACTTGCCTAATTGTCTTACAGCCCATTTATAGATATGATTAAAAAGAAAATGATGGTAAGCTTTTAAGAGGGGATGTAGAGGGGGAATTTTTGACTAGGTAACAAAACCCTTCTATTTTTGTAGAGGATTTTATTTCTCTGACAAATATGGATCTCAGTGCCTAGAAGTAAATAGTATGGAAGGCCCAAAGTTTCTTCCCTCTCTACATACACACTTATTATTTTCTACTGATTCAGAGGTTATATAGGGCAATTAACTTTATTCTCAACATGACTCCATTGACTGTGTAGTAGAAGGTTATTAACCTGGATGCACTATTAGAGGGGTATGCTACATGAGAGTAATGAGGCTTAATTTTATATATTGGTATTTTAGTGGCAATTTGTTAGATTGTACCATCAGACATTTTAAAACAGATTTGTATAAATTCTTTATGAGTATATACACACACACACACATACACACACACACATATGTATACTTAGACTAAAATCCTACAGTCCCTCAAATTTATTCAGTGTTTTAATTTAACACACAATATTATGTTATGCCCATAGCAGAAGTACTTAATTTATTAGATTTTTTTATCATATATGGTATAAATTTTCATGAAATAAATAGAAGATTTCTATCATACTTGCAATCTGAAGTAGGCCTTTTTGGACCTAATTTCCCCAAATTCAAAACAGTTAAGTAAACATGTAACGAATTGTGTACAAAAATAAAAAAATATAAAAAGTGAAAAGAGATCAAAGCCATTTTGATATGTCATGGATTTTTTTTGGAGGGGGCGGTTTTCCTTTTTGTTTTTTTCCCTGTCATACTTATTGATGTATGTATTAATATTTCGTTTAAGTACCATATTTCCTTTTGAGTTGGAAACCTGTCTTCATATATTTTTTACACTTGACAGAATCTTGTAAAAATCAGGGGCTTGTCATCTTTTGATTGACTTTGTCTTTGAAAATAATGTCTAAGTAAGAAAGATTTATTCTCTGAGTATGTCATATATCTAGATGTATGACAAATGGCAGTTTATTTAATATTTACATAAATTTTGAGACTCCAGATTAAGTTTCACTGCTGTTAAAGGGAGCTTAGATGAAAGTGTTATGTTAAACAGTCAGTCATGTTAAGCAGTACAAAAATCTCAGGAACTAACTTCATCAGACTTCCTTAATCTGATGCCATTATTATTATTGCTGCTGTTATTATTGTTATCTGAAAGAAGTTTCATGAAAAGTACTAAAAACTGTTATTGTGATTCTTAGACATACTGGTAGAAATATAATATGCATGTCTTTTGGAAATTTTCATTAAAAGTAATTTTAACTTCTTTTTTCCCAAAATAGCATCTCTCTCTCAGCTGTTATCTCTGTGAAGTATCCATTTGCTGAAACTTCCCTGAAATCTCTATTTTCTACCTTTTTCAATTTTTGGCCCTTGCAATGTACCAGATACTCTTTGAGAGAATGACTTTCTAAAGATTTAGACCTGTGCACATGAAGCTTTCTGCTTCTGAAATATCCATGCTAACGGATATTGTCTAAGCAATTTGTGAAGCACAAGGCCACTCACGTGAGAGTGCATGTATAATACTTTTCTCTTCTAGTTCATTTTAAGACTTAGCCAAAATCAATACAAAGTGTGGAGGATTTGTACCTTAGGGAAAATAGCTCTGTTTAGCAATATTTGGATATATGTTTATTTATAGAAGAGTCCATAACAAAATGGAAATTATAATTTATTTCTGAAAATCTAAAGAATAGATGTGTCAGTTGAAAGTTTTTATTCAGACACAGACTGAGTCACACAAACATGAATACAAAAGAATATATTGAAATGTTAGTTATATATTACAACAAATATGAAAATTCTATTTCTGCTCTATGTGGCAAAATGAAAAAATATTCACCTCATAAATGTACACTTTCATTCTGAAACTTGAATAAAGTCATTAATCTTCAATGTTCTGTTCCTGAGACTATGACAAACAGATATAATATATTTTGCTTCTCAATAGGTAATTATTTCAAGTTTTCATGTTACTTCTTATTTAACCTCATGAGTAATAACTTCTCTATATAGTTTCTGTTTATATTCCTTGTAAAATTGTTCACTTATAAATTTAAAACCATTTAATATTCAAAAGAATATGCAAAATAACTTTGTGTCAAGCAAATATATAATTTTTGGTGAGACATGTCTCCATAATTCTGGCATGTTTTAATGAAAATAGTAATCATATATATATATATATATATATATACACATCATACATATATATATAGTGGCTACTGTCATACAGCTATTATAAAAGTTGTTATGCATATGTTACTTAATTTAATTCTATCAATAACCCCATAAAGAACATTTCATCTTCATGTTATATTATAGATGGAGTAGCAAAGTTACCCAAAAGCATTGAGTTTCAGGTATAAATGTGGAGAGCCATAATTGGAACCAGAAAACTTTGTTATCAACATTTTTTATCACCTGAGAATTTACTCATCAATACATTTTCCAAATCACTGCTTGACAGAAGCTCCCTTAAGTCAACAAATTGATAGGATAATTAAAATCACTCATCCATGATTTTTAAAATTAGCAAAGATTGATGGAAGGTGGGATTGCAAATACAAAAAGTCTACTATGCAATGAAATCTGCTGAGAAAGAATATTAGACATGTATAGAGAATAGCATACACAGAATAATAAAGGTTATGCACAGAAAATAGACAAAAGATTTACAGAGAGGTAATTGTGGAAATTTGCAAATCTATCTAGGTCCCTGATCCACTCATCTTTAATGTGTTCTTGAGTTTTACAAAGTTACACTGCACATTTATTTTAAAATAGCCCTTCTTTAAATATAATTATTTTAAGTTGGTTTCTGTAAATTATAACCTGAACTGACCAGAAAACAAAGTTCAGGCCACAAACAAGCAAATTGTATAGGAACATGAATTTCTATTAAATGATGAGACAAAGGCCAAGTAACCATGAACCGAACCAAATGGACTGCAAATGATTAACAACCTATAGTGCTATAAGAGTTATAGAAAAAGATAAAGAGAAAAGAGGTTAAAGAAATAGTAAATGGAAGAAAACCTTGGAATATGGGGCACAGGAAAAAAGTGATAAAGATGTGAACTTTATTAATTAATAAATTCATTTCCTTAACACTGATTTTTCCCTTTTCTGATGCTCCATAGATTGTCAATTCTTGAATAAGTTTGTCCTAAATATTATTAGCTAATCTTCATTCATTCATTCATTTAATTAATTCAACCCAAATTTGTTGAGTATCAAAATGACAGACTCTAAGCTTCATGTTACAGGTATAATGTTGAAAAAAGAAAACAGATAAATTCTGCTTTTTGGGGAAATATATATTGATTAACCTTGAAACAATAGTCTCCCATTGCAATGATGGTAAATGCAGCTATGCATAGATATTAGGTGCCACAATTGACTGAGGTAAGAATGTCAGGAAAGCATTTCTCCACCATTAGAAAAAAGAACGATTATTTTCTAGGTAAATGGAAAGGGAGAAATATTCTAGGTATGAGGTCAACATGTGTAACTGTTTGCAAGAGTGAATGTTAAGTATATGAACTCATAGAAAGGAAGAGTAAGTAGAAAAGAGAGAAAAGAAAATCATAATTTGAAGCCATTTAAGTGTTACAGAGATTACTCTAGGTATATTGGAGAAAACATAATAAGATAGCCCAGCTGAAAGACAATGGTAGCTTGGACCAGATGTTTAATGGTGGAAATGGAGAAATCTGGACAGAATAGAACTATATTATAAATATGATTAACATAATATAAAACTAAATGGATAAATGTTTCATAAAGAAGCTTTTCCAATAGTATTTAGGTAGCATCCCCCTCTACTAGATGAAGGTTATCTCCTCTCTCCCACAAAGAGTATGGGTCAGATACTCCATTGGCACTTCCAAAAAATCGAGTGTGGAAAGAGAAAATGGTAATGTTACAATGGCGAGATCTGACAGACACCATCTTAACCAAGTGATCGAAGTTAACATCACTGGTGGCAAGCCAGGTTGACATCATGCATCCCTTAATATGACATTACATGAGGAGAAGAAGACTTCACTTCTTTAATATTTTTTCTTGTAAATCTCCATAACCCCAGCCTAATCATGAATAAACACAGGCAAATCCAATTAAGGGGTAGTGTACAAGTTACCATACCAACACTCTTCAAAGGGATCTAGATTATGAAAAACAGAGAAAGACTACGAAACTGTCACTTCGTTTCTTTTATTAAGCAGGAAATTCAGAGAATTCAGGATGAATTAAGAAATTGGATATTGCAAGGGACAATTTTTCAGCCGAGAATAAGTTGACGGAAAGAGACTAGAGTTAATGTTTGATAATTTGTAAATGAGCGGGATTTTGTTACATTGAATGGAATGTCTTTACAGGGATGATTAGGGGAGTAGAGAAAGTTTAAAAAGCATTATTCAAATGGAAAATTTAGTTGCTTAGCAATGTGACACAGGTTTTAGGATCTGGTTGAAATTTCTGGTTTCAAATGCATAGTTTGATCAATTCGTTATGCCCATTTTTAAAATGATGCTTTGTTTCTATGATGTGAGCTCAAAAGGAGTAGAGACCTGCACTCATCCATGGTCATGGGTGGTATGCAGC
The DNA here is from genome assembly GCA_963575035.1 of Avahi laniger. NCBI lineage: Eukaryota > Metazoa > Chordata > Mammalia > Primates > Indriidae > Avahi > Avahi laniger. The sequence continues at coordinate 10,279 of CAUYSK010106327.1, forward strand.
CGAGTGAGTGTGACAAATAGACTAGAGAAATAGACCAGACAAAGAAAAATCAGAATTTTGGTTAATTTGTAAGTAAAATTGTATATCATAGAATGTGTCTATCACGGAAAACAGAGAGAGAACTACAAACAAACAAGCTAGTTAGATTTGGCAATTAATCATTCGCTACTAATAAGAAAATAGTTCAATAATATGATATAAATTAGTGCTGAGGAAATGGAGATAATAGCTTTAGACAATGATTAATAATGCATTTTATACTATAAAAAAAGTAGAAAAAGTGTTTGTTTAAAGGTAATGGTTTAAGGCTATGGCTAATCTAACATCTTTTATGTAACCAGATGGTAAGCAAAATTTTTATTGTTTTGTTGTAAGTAATCACCAAAGGTGAACACAGAAAACAAAGCCTGCATTCTAAAGATCACAGATAGATATTCCCTAACAGACTATAATAAAGAAGAGCAGAGAGACCCAGCAACCACAATCATCACTTTGCTCCACCACTACTTCTCACACTTACAGAAGACAATGCCTGAATTATTGGATGGATAAACTCGGAGTTTTCAGGAGGATTGTGTTCATGGTAAAAGGCTCCTTACCATGGAGAGGAAAGGTTAATATTTCCACGAACACAGTGAAGAGGCTCTAAAAGGTTCAGAAACGGAGTTCGGATGCGCCAGCAAAAAGAGGAGACTGCTGTTGAATTCCCTGGTTGCACACTGCTTGATCAAGTGATTTGGTGATCGGCATGGTATGTCTATTTGTTTCTTAATAGGAGAAGGAATCAAAGAGAGATATTAAAGAGGAGAGAAAGGATTCCTTTGTGAGAGCCATTTGGCTTGATAAGAATATGTGATTCTCCTGAAGGTCCAAGTGTATGCTAAGAAAGAAGGCCAGGCTTGAACTTTCTTACCAGTACAGAAGATAACATCCTCCCTATGGAAACTATAAGAATTAAAGAGTAGACACAGAGACATCAGATGACCAAGTCACACCAGAAAACATCTCCTGTGTCAGAGAAATACACAGTGAGAAACCCTGTGACATGCCACCTGTTGAAGTCAAACAAGCACCCATGAAAGAACCAGAATCTGGGCGTGGAGAGTCAGTCAAGGAGTTACAAAAATATCAGCTTATGTAGTAGATTTCTTCCCTCTTTCCTTTTTGCCCCCTCTTAAGTGCTATGATTTGAAGACCCAAATAAATGAAAAAGGATGATCAGGTGGTGGAAAATTGAAAAAGCAGGTTATACTTCCTTTCTACACCTGGTTATTATTGCCAGGACTGCCTACCACTGGAATGTTAACAACATACATAAATGAAGTTTAAATAAGATTAAGTGTGATCAGTTACTTTATATATATACACATAGTAACCAACGAGACATACCCATGTTGCTGTAATGGGTATGCTTGAAAAAGCCTAACTGAAGACAGTAGTGAAGAAAAATAAAATTATTTTACTGAATTTACATTCTTCAATAAATTAGTTTTATTTACTAGGTTTGGGAAAAAAGTATAGAGAATTAAATCTTTTAGAGCTACAAAAGTTATAACATCATAGCAGAATAAGTAAGAATAATAGAATAAAGAGAATGAACATTGAAATATGAATTGGATGGAAGGAGAATTTTTAAATAAAAAAAAGAATTGAAAAGTGATGAATTGTGAGAATAATAGAAAAATGCCTGGTTTAGAGCCTCAGGGAAGCAAATAAAGTCATCATGTCCCTAATGTGAGGGAATGTATATCATATACCTAATATATGTAATATACCTAATATATGAAACATTATGTACTTAATGTATGGGATGAATTACACTGGGTATAAACTTTCAATTACAGCATATTTTATTGGAAGGAAACATTGAAAAACTCTAATATGTAAAGCCACTATGTCTTTAGGGAACCAGAGATCAGTCGAGAAGTTGATTATCATTACCTTCTTATGTTTCTACTACAGCATAAAGAAAAATCATATTTCTGTATCAGGCATCCACTTGTATTGAAATGGAGAATAATTGGCAAAGTCAATTCATGGGGCAGCTGCAGACCATCATGTCTGAATAGATTATTACTTTTGGCATTGGAATTCAGAGGCAATTATTGCTTCTTTAATTACTCTTGAAAAGGCAAGAACACATTCTTTCAAAAGTTGCTTATCTGTAAAACAAATATTTATTATGTTACCTCATGAAGAACAATTAACCCGGTCTGTCTTTTTGTGTCAAGAGATAATCATCTGGTGTGTCTGTCACCAACTGTGCATCAAAGACTCAAAACAGTTGTCCGACATCATGCCTCCCTCATCTAGTTATGCATTGCTAAACAATCAGTATGAGAGAATAATGGATCATTTCTCATGTGCTTTCATCTTAATCTGAGATAGCATTCATGATTGACAGTTTTATAACTGCTAACTATGTTCTCATTTTTCTTCCTACAACCGGTATCATATAACTGTGTTACAGTTATTGGACATATCTCTTTCTTGGTAGACTCTATCAAATGTTGTTAATGGTTCAAGTATAAAGTTTCTACAGCCAATTCCCTTGTAATCCCTGGGATACACTCCATCTGGCCTTTCATATTTTTAGCAACACAATATTGTAACACCAAATTCCTCTCACTCTCACTTTTTAGCTTCTCCAACAGACATATGACATTATGCCTTTTCTTTTGTACTTATTGTATGATTACACTCATATTTAGTAAAGCTTCATTTTTGAATTTTTCTTAGAATTAAAAGTGTTATTTTTCACTTTATACATTAAATAAAACATAATTTCTATATGAGAATTTTTAAATGTCATTTGAGAATTACCATTTTATATTGAATCTAGAGCTTTTTCTGTCCCTATTTTCTTATGTTCTACATGTCCTACCAAAGAGGTAAATCTGTGACAATATTTTCATAATATGCTAGACTGTAAGGGACATATAACATGAAATTGTGTGTTTGTGAGTTTAATGGGTAAAGTTTCTGATATGATTACATTAAAATATTGTTTGGATAAAAGAAAAAAAACAGGACATATTCCAAATAAAAATAAAGTGCAGCTGGTAAGAAAAAAATTAACCCTGTCAATGTTATTGTGTAAATTGAGTGTCCAATGAATCTCCAAATATCCTGAAAGAATTTTGGAATGGGTCTATGTGAAGATTGTGCAGTGCCAAATAAAACAATCTGAACAATCCATTTCATATTTTTTTAATAGAATAGGACTAAAGAACAGTATTAATAAACAAAGGATTAGAATCCTGAAACTTATGATCATGCTATTTGAGGTATATTTTTAAAGCTTAGGATATACAATCATAAAGAAAGTATTTTAAATATTCATATATTTCTTATCTAGTATAAAACAAATGAGTTGCCACTGTAGAAATTTTGACTTCAGTGCTCGAAAATCTGCATGATTCAACATTGAACAAAGATAATATATGCAATGCAATAATGCAGTTCAAAGAGAGAATGCTACAGAACAAAAAATAGTTATGATGCGCATGAAGTAAAATAAGTGGTAAAATAAGGTTAAATTGGTAACATACTCTCTTAACTGATGTTGAACTGTAGCTAGCTGAAAGGATTTCAAATAATTTAAAATATGATTTTATTATTTTTTTAAATAAGTAGTGTGCGTCAGTACTACTTATGGAAAGTGGACCTTATCCAGACAGATAAAGGAGTTCTTTTTCAATGGCAGATTGTGAAAAAATAAATAAATTTAAAACATACATGTCAGAGCCCAGCAGGAAACAAATTATGCACTTAAACTGAATTTTAATGGAAGTTTAGTAAAGGGACTAATTACAAAAGATAAGCAGAATTTAAGGAATACAAAAACTTTAAGTGAAACTTGAAACTGGCTGTAATGAGAGGGTTTCCTGGTAGAGGTTGCAGTCACCCACAGATAACTTTCAATGAGTAAGCAAAGTAATTAATATCTTCAATTTCCTCTTCTCCAGCATGAAACCTCATGCAAGTGTCTTCCATTAACCAAAATCAATTGAAAGTTCAAGGCTAAGAAGGCCTATTGACATAGTACACACAGATCAGTTTGCCCGAGCTCAAAACAGAGAATGCATATGCATGACATGCTAATAATTTTCACATAACGATAAAGACATGTCACTCATTATACCATGTGTACATCTCCCAGGATATCTCCCAAAGCAAGAATAAGACACAGTTGGAAATAAGGTTTATAACTATGAATATTACTCAGATATCAGAAAATTGAGCTCGGCTTGGTGCCGTGGCTGACGCTTGTAATGTTTGCAGTTTAGGAGGCCAAAGCAAGAGGATCACTTGAGGCCAGGAATTGGAGACTAGCCTGGAAAACATAACAAGACTCCATCTCTACAAAAAAAAAAAAAAAAAAAAAAGCCAGACATGGTAGCAGGTGCCTGTAATTCCACCTACTAGGTAGGCAGGCTGAGGCAGGAGGGTCACTTGAGCCCAAGAGTTTGAGGTTGCAGTGAGTTACAATTGTGACATTGCACTCTAGCCAGGCAACGGAGACTGAGCCTGTCTCACCAAAAAAAAAAAAAAAGTTGAGCTTATATCTAGATTATGCAGTAGCACATAATAGAATCCTCTTGTAAAGGTGGATAAATGTTATGGTCACCTCATGGAGGTAGGCTGGACCTCCAAACCCCACCCAAATGTGATTCAGTTGCTGAGACTAATGAGCAATGCAAAAATACCAAGAGCTTAAGAAGAAATTTAGACTCATACTAAGACTTTCTGGGGAGAGTAGGCAGGCTGTCAGGTAGGTCTGTAAATGACTTTCTCTGGCAGGAGGGGTGGCTAGTTTGGGGTTTATGGTGGTTATGAAGTGGTGCTGGGGTGAAAGTTTCCGTGCAATGGCCAGGGCTTGCATGGTTTGAATATCCTGCCAGTCCAAAAGAGGGAGCACCCAGACTTTCTTATCATCTCTCTCAGATTTGGGGCAGAAGCAGAAGAAAGGTGATGGGGCTTGAAAGCTGACCTCAGTATAAAAAAAAAATGGAGCCAAAGTATTCATTACAATAAAGAATATGAAAGAAAGTTAATAGAAAAATATATAAATAATCAAAGTTTAAGTGGAACAATCAGCCATCACAGTAGTCAAGAATACGAAAATTGCTTTTTAAAATATGCATGAAGTCTATTCCTTTTTCCTGCTCTATCTTTTGCTGCTCATCAGCTTTGTATTTGTTTTATTTACACATTTTACCTGTATCGTCCATCTACAAATTGAATGCAAACTCCTTTAGGAAATTTTATATATTTTTTTTTTTTTTTAGGGATGGAATCTTGCTCTGTCACTGAGGCTGAGGCTGGAGTGCAAAGGCACAGTCGTAACTTACTGCTCACTGCAGCCTCCCGCTCCTGGGCTCAAGGAATCTTCCCGCCTCATCCTCTGAAGTAGCTGGAACTACAGAGGCAGGCCACTGCAATGACTCTCCTTTAGGAAATTTTGTGTTTTGTCCACAGCTGTATAACTAAAAGCTATAGAGTGCCTCTCACACAGAAGGCATTTATAACAGCTGATGAACAGAAAAAGTTATTTAGTTATCTCTCAAACAACAATGGAGTTGTCTGAATATAAACAGCTCTAAAGACTTTTTTTTTTCCAAATAGCAATCATTAATATTTAAAAAGGGAGATAATGTGAATGTTTTTGGGTAAACTTTGATTTCACATTTTTTTCTACATGTTTTGATGTTGAGTGATTTCAACTACAATATTTGCTCATATATTACCTTTATAATTTTTTTAAAAAGTCTACTTTGATTTAAGGAGCCAGTAAATTAAATGTTCACTATTTATAAAGAAATTGAGAATGAGAATTTGCTAGTGGTTCCATTCCAGTTAACTTATATATAAGCAGTGTACTAACAGGCTTAAATATGCCAATAATGAATTTATAATTCTGTAAGGTAGGCTCGTATAGCCATCTGGATATATTTTTAGTTTCTAAGTCTTTGTAAATGTTTTGATACTGTCAAATAAGTGTGATATTTTTCTCAGAAAAAGATGAAAAATATGTTCTATCTAAACATTAAAAGGTATCTCTGTCAAGCATTATTTTCTTTAGTATATTTCTGGACTAAGTATTACAAGAAATGTATTCAGACCAAAAATTTGGATGTGATAATAATTTTGGTTTTGAATAAAATTCTGTACATAAGATATATGTAAAATAAGATACATTTGAATTAGTTAATTACAATCCATTTAAATTAAACTGGTCCTATTATCCAAATACATTTAAGTGCATTAAAAAAAAATGTCCATAGAGATTTGTTGTTTTTAAAGACTTATTTTAGTGAAAGAGTTTGAGGCACTTTCCAAAAGCTGGATTTAATTTAAATATTAATTTATTGAATAGTTTCGATTACGTTATATGTGTCTTAGTTAATATTAGGTTACAAAATAGAAATAGCACACACAACATGCAATACAATACTATGTGAGGTTGTGCAGTTGAATTATTAATAAGGAAAAATGTTATGTTAAATTAAAGCATAATAGAACTTTTAGACTTTTATGCTAATTTGTACTGTAGACGGGAAATAGAATTGGCATAATCAAGTATCAGTAGGAAACGTAACACATTTTAAATTGTAAAAGTTTGTGTTAATATAGCAGCCTTTTGTTCTAATAGTATTATAAACTCAGCTACAAATATATTTTAGTGTATAATTCTATATTTCTATTTTACTTTGCCCTTTAAGTTCTGTAAAGGATCGGTGCGTTCCACAGGGCTGGACATAACTGATGAAGAAGATGATATATAGCGAGCAGAGGTAGATTAAAACTCAGTTTATTTTCTCTATTTCACTTGACAGATGACTAATACATATTTTTGGTATTTAACTTGATGGTGCATTTTTTGTTCTTGCATTTCTTTATATATGATGTGATTATAGCATTATTTATTTTAAATGTAAATGTATAATTACATTTTTATTAAAAACAGAAAACTGGAGTGGAGGAAACATTTAAATAATATTGAATAATCTGTGACCCAATAATTTCAATGGCTGCTTCACCCTAGGTCAATGGAAACATAAATGTTGTGATTCCTTAGCCAATATTAGTTCCTATTACTGCTCTCATAAATTGGGCATCTTCACAAATTGCTTGTGAGTCCAAAATTAATTCAAATATGCAATCTTTATGCAACACAGATTTAAATCAAGATATCTACTCCTCCTGATGTACAACCCAAAAAGTAAAGAAAAATTTGGCTATGTTGACATTAGTGAATAAAATACAGACACAAGCATACATGCTTCCGTATACTGCATTTAAGGAATTTTCAAGCTAACTTTGATAAAATGTAGTGACTGCTCTAATTACAGATTTAGAACCTAACAGTCATGCCTATATTGATTTCAGTGATCATATTTACTTAAGAAAATGAAGATTAGATATCTTAAATTAAGACTTTGTATTTGAAATAAGCACTATCCAGAAAATCTAAGGTTCAATCCCTGTCATAATACTCAACCATAAACATTAACTCCTTAATGAAAAATAAAAGCCATTTGTAATTCTAGTTTAGTGCTTAATTTGAGGTGAAGAATAAAGACAAGGCTTACCATAAGCTGGCATAATGGTAGAATCCTATCACTTATCAGTTACAGGCTGAGAAACATGACATCAATGTGACGTTTTATTTTTTTTTCTAGCCAACATAATCTCACGTTTAGAAGTTTATTTAAAAAAATTATTGTTCCAGTAATTTTAATGATGAAGTTTTCTGTTGATATTGCCTCTAATATTTTCTGTCTGACCAAAGGTAATGTATAATAAAATTTCACATACTTCATTCCCTATATTTATAAACCTGCACAAATCTCAGGCTTTGAAATAAAGAAAAACGTGTCCACTCCCCAGACGGTGCACACATTTGAAGCTCTGACCTGGGTGAGGCAAAGGCAATGTATGTAACCTAAACATCTATACCACCATAATATGCTGAAATAAAAAACAAAAACAGAACCTTCCAAAAATAAAGAAATAAAGAAAAAATACTCACCATTTAGCTTCTATTTATTATGAGAATATGTGGTGAGAATATGTGGTGCTTGTTTTTTCATTCCTGGGATACCTCACTTAGGATAATATTCTCCAGTTCTGTCCAAGTTTCTGCAAATGACATTATTTCATTTTTTATGGCTGAATAGTACTCCATGATATAGATATATTGCATTTTCTTTATCCATTGTTGGTTAATAAAATTGATTACATATTTTTGCAACTGTGAGTTGTGCTGCAATAAACATTTGGTTACAGGTGTCTTTTTGATATAATGACTTTTTTTCCTAAAGTGAAAGGACATTGGAAACTAAGAAAGGGAGAGGTGGGATAGGGGTTACGGAAAAAAAATCTTACCTATTGGGTATAGTGTACACTGTTCTGGTGACAGACACATTACAAGCCCTGACTTCAGCTTTATACAATACATCCGTGCAACAAGTACACTTGTACCCACCTAATATTTTGAAATAAAAATTATAAAATAAAGAAAAATAAATAACAGAATTTGACTCAAATGTTAGGCCTAAATGAATTTTTTTCTTTTTTGTAAACAATGATTAAGTTTTTAACTACTCTACCATTGAATAATTATAATATGGCACACAATTTAGAGAAAAGCATTTCAAATGCAGCATTTATTTATTTTTACTTTAATACAGCTTTAACTCTTCCTTTGCATTGCTACATTCTGTTACATATGAGTAGAGACAACAACAGCAGAGCTAGAAAGAATGTTCTTTGTATTAATATGATACTGTAAAATTTAAACTCTCTTTTTTCTCAGTTACTTTTGTTGTAAAATCTGAAAACATTACGATAACTGTTAGCAACAAAAAGATAGTGATGGGAATTACAAACATATTTCATTTTATTGTGCTTTGCTTCAGTGCACTCAGCAGAAATTGTGTTTTTTACAAGTTGAAGGTTTATGGCAACCCTGGGTTGAGCATATCTATTGATACCATTTTTCCAACAGCATGGGCTCATTTCGTGTCTCTATGTGGCACATTTTGATAATTTTTGCAATATTTCAAGCTTTTTATTATCATTTACATTTGTTAGGATCTATGATCAGTGACCTTTGATGTTACTATTTTAATTGTTTGGGGGCACCACAAATTGTGCCCACATGCAGTGATGAACTTAATTGGTAGATGTTGTGTGTTCTACTGCTCCATAGGTGGTCATTTCCCCGTATCTCTTTCTCTAAGTGTTCAAGTGAAAGGAAGAGTTACATGTTTCTCACTTCAAATCAAAATCTAGAAAGCCTTGACTTCACCACTATACAATTCATCAACAAAAAAACATTTATACCCCTAAATCTATTGAAACAAATAAATTCATAAATGAAATAACAATTTAGAAATGACTAAGCTTGATGAGGAAGGCATGTCGACAGAAAAACAAACGCTAGGCCACTTAAACCAAATAGTTGTTGACATGGAAAAAGTTTTAGTGATCTGCGTAGAAGAGAGAAGTTGATCCCTCGTTTCAAAGCTTCAAAGCTTTGGTTATTCTGGGTCTTTTGTGGTTTCATGCAAACTTTAATTTTTTTTTTATTTCTTTGAAGAATGTCTTTGATATTTTGATGGGGATTGCATTGAATCTGTAGATCGCTTTGGGTAGTATGGACTTTTTAACAATATTGATTCTTCCAATCCATAAGCAAAAAATATCTTTCCATTTTTTTCCTGTCCTAATTTGTTTCACCAATATTTTATAGTTTTCATTTTAAAGATCTTTGCCTTCTTTGGTTATGTTTATTCCAAGGTATTTTATTTTATTTGTAGCTATTGCAAATTGGATTACTTTCTTGGTTTCTTTTTCAGATTGTTCACTGTTGGCATATACAAATACCATTGATTTTTGTATGTTGATTTTTTATCCTGCAACTTTACTGAATTTGAGAAGAATGTTCCTTACAGGTAATTTCAGCCATTTGGTTTTGGGCCTCGTGCCTGTGCAGGAAAGTATATCGCCATGGTGATGATGAAAACCATCCTTGTTACACTCCTGAGACGATTCCACGTGCAGACATTGCAAGGAAGGTGTGTTGAGAACATGCAGAAAAGAAATGACTTGTCCTTACACCCAGATGGGACCAACAACCTTCTGGAAATGATTTTTATGCCAAGAAACTCAGACAGATGTCTCGAACACTAAAGAAAGCTGGTCAGTACCTACTCTGGAGCATTTCTCATCAGTAGTTTACATGGAAATCATCCATCCTTACCAGGTAGAGTCATCCTCAGAATGAACATTCTGTGGCGCGTGGTGTTCTATAGATGTACCTCCTATGGGTTGTCCACAAGATGGGAGCTGTCAGTCATCTGCTCTTGCTCAACACAGAGAGCCAGGCTGCCAGAGAAAAGACAGAGGCCAAGAGTCTGCAGGGGAAATGGTCAGTGAACAAACTGCAGCTCTAAAGGCCCAATTCCACAAAATGTGCTTCAGAAAGAACAGGCCATCAGCAAAAACGTATGTCTGGTTCCCCACTGGATCTCCAAGGCCCTGTCCCAAGGACATTTTCATGTCTCAGGCAGAAGCACTCAAGTTTATTAGAAGAGCCAAGCCAATGTCTGGGTTTCAGGGCCAAACATACCTGCTAGTGTAGACAAAAATACTTTAATTTGGTTTCTTTGGGGGTGGGATAGCAACTGTCATAGTCTTTGAAGAAATGCTTACAAATTCAGAACTTGCCTTTTCCTGTGAATTATGCCCAATTAACTCCTGTTTACCCACATGTGATCTGTCTGTGACATGAGTTAAATCGGAGGATGTCCTTTCCTAGTCTCTCAATTCAGGCCTCGCTCACTTACCTCTGCTGTAATAGGTATAGATTCAGGCAATACAAGCTAACTTAGTAATAGCTTGAGTAAAATGTCATGAGGATCTTCTATTTACTGTAGGTAAAAAAAAATCACATGATGTATTTAAAATTAAAATAAAAATCCTTTTTGTAAAAAAAAAATGACATTACACATTCCAAGCACAAAAGAAATAAGTCAAATTATCCCTATTTGCAGATAATAGGATTTACATTTAGAGAAAGCTAAACAGGAAACCAAAATTTTTATCACATCCCAATTTTTGGTCTGAATACATTTCTTGTATTACTTAGTCCAGAAATATACTAAGGAAGATGATGCTTGACAGAAACACCTTTTAATGTTTAGATAGAACATATTTTTCATCTTTTTCTGAGAAAAATATTGCACTTATTTGACAATATCAAAACATTTACAAAGACTTAGAAACTAAAAATATATTCAGATGGCTATACGAGCCTACCTTACAGAATTATAAATTCATTATTGGCATATTTAAGCCTATTAGTACACTGCTTATATATAAGTTAACTGGAATGGAACTACTAGCAAATTCTCATTCTCGATTTCTTTATAAATATTGAACATTTAATTTAATGGCTCCTTAAATCAAAGTAGACTTTTTAAAAAAATCATAAAGGTAATATATGAGCAAATACTGTAGTTGAAATCACTCAACATCAAAACATGTAGAAAAAAATGTGAAATCAAAATTTACCCAACAACATTCACATTACCTCCCTTCTTCAATATTAATGATTGCTATTTGAAAAAAAAAAAGTCTTTAGAGCTGTTTATATTCAGACAACTCCATTGTTGTTTGAGAGATAACTAAATAACTTTTTCTGTTCATCAGCTATTACAAATGCCTTCTGTGTGAGAGGCACCCTATAGATTTTAGTAATACAGTTGTGGACAAAACACAAATTTCCTAAAGAAGAGTCATTGCAGTGGCCTGCCTCTGTAGTTCCAGCTACTTCAGAGGATGAGGCAGGAAGATTCCTTGAGCCCAGGAGCGGGAGGCTGCAGTGAGCAGTAAGTTATGACCGTGCCTTTGCACTCCAGCCTCAGCCTCAGCCTCAGTGACAGAGCAAGATCCCAAAGTCTTAATCTTGTCTCACTGTTATATGAACACTAGGCTGCTCGAAGACCACATGCCATAAAATGAGAAGGGTTGATCTAAAATGGTGACTGACCTGGGTGCAATGTCAGGACCTATGCTGGCTCGGTGGAGGTCTTAGGAAACACCGTGCCATTGTTGTTGACACTTCCTGACAAGCCACTGTAACTTATATTTTCTAATTTCAGGTGACAAAGCTGAACATAATTTCCTACCTTCTGTTGAAGAATGAAACATTGATTTAAGAAACTAAATAATGAAAAGCCCTTGGAATAAGAACAGATATTATAGTTGGGCAAGAATAATAATAGTGAACATTTTCATATCACCATATGTTCTACTTTCCTGGACATACCTATAATAGCTCCTTTATTCCTCAAAACTGCTCAGAAATGGAGGTATACAAAGATTGTACAACTTAGAGCCACAGAAATCATAAGTGACAGAAATGATATTCTGACTGGGGCAATACTATCAGTTGACTTGTGTCCTCCACAAAAACAAGGATTTAAGCCCTAAGGCTAGTTCCTCAGAACGTGACCTTATTTGAGAATAGGGTCTTTGCAGATTTAACTAGGTTAATATGAGCTAATTAGGATGGACCATGGGGACATTTGTACACAGATGCATATAAAGGGAGGATGATGTGAAGACACAGAAAGAGAATAATGGGCAGACCAAGGATAGGGAGTGATGCATCCGCAAGCAAAGGGATGCCTAAGGTTACCAAAAGCTAGAAGACAGGCAAGGAACTGTTCCTTCCTTGGTGCCTTTAGGAGGATGGTCTTGCTGATATCTTTCAGAAAACTAACTTCTGTTATTATAAACCACCCAGTTTGTGGCACTTTGTTATGGAACCCTAGGAAACTAATATAGGGAGTTTAGTTTTAAAATCAGGGCATCTCACAAGCTTTGATATTTGCATGCAGTTTTTTTTACATTTTAAATTTAAATTTTAAAATCACATAATAACATCAACTACTTGTGACTGCTAGAGTTTGATAAAAGAAAATTACACTTTTTGCATATTAATGTATTCATCAATATATGTAAAACTATTTACAAAAACAGGAAAATGAACATACCAAGAATAACCACAACAGTAAAAATCTTTTGCCTTTATAAACTCTAAAATTAATAGTTTGTTAAATAGGCTGCCTTATAAGATATTTAAAGCATAGTATATAAAAATAGAGGGTTTACAAATTTATAAGGAAAAAATGTACTGTTCTCTGAACACATTAAAGATACTTTGTTTAAAGTCAATTGAACAACTGACACATAAATCTTTGAACCAAATGCTTTGAAACTTGCTAAGTATGGGTGCATTGTAATGTCTCATGTTTAACTGTTGTTACTCTACCAAATTAAAAAATAAATTCTATATAGTTTATCAGTAATTAGTTCCTACTTGAAAGCATAATCTATTATTTAACTCTCCAAATGACTTTTTCTAATGCATATAGGTCGGCAGCAGACCTTTGTATTGCAGGCTTTCAAAACAGATGGCTTGAGATTGTCATTACATTAGAGTTCACCACGAAATACCCCTCAGTTTGTCTGAGGTACTATGAACGCTAGCTAGAATCTTCCCTTTGCTGATTATACAACCCATGGCATCTGCCCATTTTCTGCTTCATTGTGCCCTGTCAAAAATTGTCACTTTTATTTCAAAAGTTTCATTGCCAATGAGAAACATGCTGAGGCTACACTTTATGCGCACCACTGGAGTGTCTATCAGCCTTGGAAGGTATAAACATACCAAAATTTTTTGATGTCACTTGTAGCAATTTTAACACAGTAGGATGGCATATTGCATATCAAGAAAATATATAAAAAGATAATCATATTAAATTGTCCTGTACTGAATGACATTTAATTTTATCAAGTGGAAATCATCTCAATTAGGTCATGTAGTCTAAGATATTTCTGTTTTGTTCATTTGTGACACTAGTTTTCAAAATTCATACATTAGCAAGACTCATGAAAAATCATAAGGCCCCATGACTTTAATATGCTTACATTTTAAATGTAAATAATCAAATAAATTAATAAACAAAATCTTATCAATGTATCAGTATTTGACTTAAAAAAAATTAGATATCAGTGTCTGAAGATCGAAGCAAAATTCTTGACCAGGCTGAGTTGACTAAAAATAGGAGAGAAGACGGAATTAATTTTAATCAGGGGAAAAAGCTTGACTGAATGTAAAACTGCAGATCAGTCCTCATGACAAGGGCAAGCACAGAGAGTAGGAATTGTACAGAGGCCCTTTAATGGTAATGGAACTTTGTAGAAGATTGAAGGTAACAAAAACATCCTGGAGGGATGTGATTAACAGAAAGCCATGGCCATGAATTTTTAAAGCCAGTGGTGCCAAATTGTATGACAAACATCATGGGCTTCAGAAAATGGTCAAAATAATCGGAGTGTAAAACGATCAGTATCATGGAAGCAGAGAGTACAACGAGTGCTACCAAAGACTGGGGTTCAGGGAATGGGGAGAATCTTTTACACTAAATGTCTCTGATTGTTTATTTTCCTTTTAGATATATTTTACACGTGCTTTTTCTTCAGCTGTCCAATATCTTCTCACCCTCAGCTTAAGAGTTTCTTATTTTACTTAATAAAAAGTAGGAAAAGTCAGAGTAGAATTTTCTAATCCTACAACAACAAATCTACTCCATTTATGCCCTCTTCTGCATGACAGAACTCTCCTCTCTGAGACCATCTGTTCCACCTGTGTGTACGGTTACATCATTTTTCACCCTTCTTAAATAGGCAAGTTTCTCAAATGTCTTCAAGTTACTTCTTCTCTTCCTGATTAAAAAGTAATCTATCTTTGTAGAGTGATTTTATAAGCAAAATAAGATGTTGTAAAAATGTCTACTTTAAAATGAGAAAATCTCCTTCCATTTCATATGGACATTTCTTTATTCCCATTTTAGCAAATGTAATAAAAATAGTTTTCTCAGCTCAGTGATCCACTCTTTCTCCTTCAATGTTGTTAATTCAATCAAACAATGTTGTTATTCCCACCATCCATCTTAATGTTTCAGTTCTCAGCTTACTTGATCTCCCACCTGCCTTGCATTTGGCTGATCAGCCACTAAGCCTTGAAGGACTCATTTTTACAATGTTTTTGCTATTTTTATGCTTTTCCTTTTACTTCGCTGGCTCTTTCTTTTAGATCTCTTTTTGTTTAATCATTTTTTACCTTCTAAGTCACTGGATGTTGGAAGTACGCTAAGGCTTTTTTTCTCTAAGTAAAGAGGCTTTGAAAACATAGCTGGATTGTGTAAGGGAAGAGAACAGAATTATGAAAAGGATTAGGCACTTAGTTTTAAGGAATGTTATTGTAAATAATGGAATTAAATATATTGAAGGTAAGTAAACAATTTGCCTAATAATCTCCCTTAAATTTCTCTACCTCTACTATGTCCAAATCCAATAAACAGTTAAGACCTCCTCTGTTCTCCATACCACTTTGCAAAATACATCAAGAGTAATTTTTCTTTCCCTAGATTCATAAAGTTCTCATTCTTTCTCTAATTTTCTGCAGAACATTAATGCCAATTGTCAAAAGTAGGATAAGCTATCTACTATTAATTCTTGCTGTGAATGTGATTGAATAACTGACTCTGAAGATCCAAAGCACTTGCATTTTTGAGGGTCTGGTCCTGAATATAAAGAAGCCAAGTGATTTTAGGACATACTTTCCTTTGTAATCTGCTGGTTGTGAATATAGGAATGTAACCAGAAGTAAAATGTGCTTTACTGCCTGTAAGCTATTTTCTTTACTAGTTTAAGATAAGTTTCTTTAATGATAAATTCTATCACTTCACCAATCCACTTTCTTGAACTTGTGATTGGTAGTATTTATTTACTTTCATTATAGAGTTCAACCAATTATCTTGTCTGGTTATAAGTGTGTGTGTACATACACATTTTTTTTTTCCTCTAGATTTTAAGCCTTTTGAAATAAGCATTGTAAAGTCTTTCTAGAGTAGACTCTGTTATAATTCTTTTTAATTAAAACATAATGGAAATTTCTAAAAACTGATGAAGAACCAATGTAAATCTTTAATAGGCCTTATTAAAATATTATTAATGTTATTTCCAGTCCTCTGAAAGTACGAGAATTTTCAACCACTTGCATATTTCTGTATAGAGGTAGTTCTAATTATTTGGTAATTAGTTGTCTGATGAAAGTCTGCTCCCACAAAGCAAAGTCTCTGCAGATTACACATGACTAATGTCTCATTAGAGAGGAGAGGAGAGCGTACACTCAACATTCTATGTTCTATGAACAGAAATTACTAGTCTATTGTGGAATTCAGTCACAATTACTTTGTGTGTTTTGTGACATAAAAAGTTATCAAAATCTGTTACTTGACTATATGTCAGAAATTCTGCACCTTGTTTGATGATTTCTCACTGATTTTCCTGTAACAGGCTAGAATTGGAATCACTCATCCTTTTTGTGCTGTTTGCTAAATTCAGACACAGGCATCAAATATTTTGTCGATTAAATAAATTATTGCTTTAAAAATGGACTATTACAAGCTGGAGAATAGCCACAAGTCACATTACTTTCTCTTACAAAGTAATTCATGATAATTTCTAGATGTTTTGCTTGCATGTTTAAACCTATGATTATGTTTAGTAAAATATATAGGTACATAGACGGAAAGAAAATAAGTTAACAAACTCCCTAATCGCAGTGAAAAATTACTATGTTATATTAAACACATTTAAGCTCAATGTTATTTCAGCAATAATTAAAATACTGACTCAAACTCTCAAATGATCACATTTTTATTAAATAGTTCAAATTCTGAGGCATTATATGTAAAGGATTATATATATTTTTACAAATCTTATTTAAAATTCTAATTTTAAATTAGAATGTGAAATTTCAGGAAATAGTTACAAATTCATAGCTTTGAAATGGACTTCATGAAATGTTCCTGAAAATGGAATTCTACTGTAATTTATCACAAGTTTTAATATAAAAAATGAATTGTATCTTTTTCTACTATACTGGCTACCTGAAGGACTAAATGGTGTCATATTAATAGAAATAACACTGAATGAGAATCCAGAATTAAATGCAACTATTTTAGGGTATGTTATCCCTTTTAGTTTGTAACTTTGTGAAAGAAATGTGAACACTTTGGGAAAAGTGTATTAAACATATTATAGGAATCTATTTAAATACAAAGATTATTTCAGTTCTGTCATTATATAATTGAAATTTGTTCTTACCCTACACTGTTAAAGAAATTTAAAAATAGAAAGATATTTTACATAGCAATATAAAACTAGTCTCTGATATCCTAAATTTCACCTGGATACTGAATTAAGCATCTGGGATAGCTAGGTCTTTTAAAAAAGATTAAAATAATTTAAATTTAATGAAATATGTCCAATTTAAAAAGAGTTACGATTTTCTTTTTTATTTAATTTTTTATGGTTTATTCAATTTCTAGTTAGATTCTACCTTATCTATTATCATTTGTTATTAAACTTTCTTTTGCTTAATTTTAATTTAAAGCAATATTAGTTTCATGAATATGGATTATCTATCTTGTATAGAGACATTATGGAACCACCTGATTTATTAGTGTGAGAGCTAAAATGAATTAATATGGTTGTTTAAATTATCTACTAGATTCCTATGGATTATTAGGATCACACAATATCCTTAGGTAGGCTGTTCACTTGATGAAATTATGAAAATTTGTTATTTTAATTTACTTTTTATTTCATTATCCAAACTAACTTATTTTTCACATTTGCAGCTGCTATGAAAAATAACATATTGTCGCAACAGATTTGCTGTAAAGAAATTTGCATTTTCACTCTATGAGAAAGTAGTCTTTCATGTTTTTCTTCCTTAAAAGTTATTGACTATTTAGTAGATTGGTGTCACCTGCTGACTCATCTTTGAGTATTACAGTTTATTTATTTATTTATTTCAGCATATTATGGAGGTACAGATGATTAGGTTACCTACGATGCCCTTGCCCTCCTTCCCCCGAAAGTCCGAGCTTCAAGTGTGTCCATTCCCCGGGAGGTACACATCGCACTCATTGTGCATCTGCCCGTCCCTTTCTTCCGCTTCCTCCCTCCCCCTGCCCAACATCCAATAAATGTTATTCTTATATGTGCACTTAAATGTTGATCAGCAAATACCAATTTGATGGTGAGTACATGTGGTGCTTGTTTTTCCATTCTTGGGATACCTCGCTTAGTAGAATGCATTCCAGCCCTTTCCAGGAGTATACAAGAGGTGCTACATCACCACTGTTTCTTAAAGCTGAATAGTACTCCATGGTATGCATATATCACAGTTTATTAATCACTCATGTATTGATAGACACTTGGGTTGTTTCCACATCTTTGCAATTGTGAATTGTGCTGCTATTAACATTCGAGTGCAGGTGTCATTTTCATAGAGTGACTTTTGCTCTTTTGGGTAGATGCCCAGTAATGGCATTGCTGGATCAAATGGTAGTTCTACTTGTATCTCTTTCTAATCTACAAATACTTTTCTCAATTTTTTAAGGTAAACAGTATAGACACTTCTTAAGACATTTCTATAGACAACATTTGATTGCAATGAATTTTGTTGTTAAAATTAATACAAAGATTGCATCATTTTCAGTTTCTAATTGTTAAAATTTAACATATTAAAGTTTTGTACAATTTTAAACAATTATTTATTTTATCTTCATGCAGATTTATGGGGTGCGTGATAAATTTTGTCACATGGATATAATGCATAGGTATCAAATCAGTATTCGGGGTATCCATCACTTGAGTGCAGTATGCTTTTGATAAGTGGAGTCATCCTACTATGTTATCAAATATTTAATTTGTTTCTTCTATCTTACTATATATTGTACGCTTCCACCCACTTCTCTATATTCTCCCACCCTTCCTACTAACCCTTCTCAGTCTCTACTGTCTATTTTTCCACTCTCTACTTCCATGTATTCGAATCATTTAATGCAGATATTTCATGTTAAATCTTTTAAATCTCTTTTCAACATCAGTCCTTTGTCCTTTTGGTTAGTACCCAGTGGATTATTACAACAACATACACTTAAGATAAATGTTTATTTTTAAATATGTTCATATTGAAATAAATATATTAATGTATTTTATGAACATAAGAAGCTACGTCATTTTTTATATTTTTGTGATACTCATTTAATTGTGTCAGATACATGAGTGCTATTTAGATCTTAGAAAGTTTTCAAAATAAAGTTTAAGAGATCTTTTCTTCTATTCTGACAATACATTTAGGGTTACCTCTCTGAAAATGCAATAGGTTCGTAAGCAATTCAGTGACTGCATTATAACAATCTAAAGAAGGGACTCTGTTCCTCAGAAGTAAATATTTCCTTATAGTCAACTCAATATTAGTTAATACATTTATAGCCCTTCTATATATGGCCAACCATTTCTAAGTACTTTAAATATATTGATATAGTTAATCTTTTTAATGACTCTATTAGTAAACATTTTGAATTTGAGAACACTGAAAAAAAGGAGAAGAGTTAAATTACCTGCCCAGTATTATAGAGTGCTTGAGATGAAAAATCAGGATTCTAAGTATTTTGGCTCATGGTTTCTTGAACTTTGCTCTTAGTTGCTAGACTATGCTAACCTTTTTTTTTTCTATTTTATCTTAATCCATTATCTCACTGGGATAGAGAAAAGCAAAGAAACACACCATACATTTTGCTAAATTTAATAATAGATAAGGTAAATGTGATATATTGATGCTGCCAATGAAGGAACTTAAAAATTTTTGTAAAATGAATTTAAGAGACTGGGGATTTATCTATATACTAAAAGACAATTGTTTATCCCAAATTTTAAACACTGGAGGAAGAAAGATTAAAAATTATCAAAGCACCAAATCAGAAACACTGTTACTGATAGGATGAGCGTGGAAGGGATTATGTATTGGTATATTTCAAGGAATGGAAGAATTCAGTATCAGTAAAGAGGTAAACCACCAGAGAGAGGTATGTGCTTAAACATAATTTGAGGAAAATCGATCATTACAGTATTTAATGGCAAATATTATAAAGAGAATAGTAAGGTTATGTATACATTCATGTGCATGTTTCATTGAAATAATTATCTCTGTGAATGTATATAAATCACTTACACACATATCATATATAAAGCAAACATTCTACTTCCCCCCGGTTCTTCAGAGCACTTATTATGGGGGAAGTAATTTGCCTTGTAAAAAGTCTGTCTGCTCTGAGACTGCCATGCTGAAGAGGCCACTTGTATTCACTGCTGTAAGCAGTCTAGTTGAGATTCCAGTTGACACCTAACATCTATGCTAGCAATGGGAATAAGCTATCTTGGATGACAGCCCAAGAAAAGTTACAAGTTCCTTCTTCTTAATCCAGATTTGTAGTCTCTTTCCACTGATCCCTGTTGGCAGTGCTTCACTGGGTGCTAGCTGGCAAAACAGAAGTGTGTATTGCAGAATTTTAGCCTCTACATCACAAAGCAGAGTATGAAATAGCAGATTCCATAGCTGAGAGATGATAGCTTTAGTAAATGGCACATGATATTTACATCAAGAATGAAAACCATTCCAGTCTAAAATTAAAAGATTAATTATACTTAATATTTACAATATGAGTTTTGTATGTGTTTGGAAATAAATTCAAAGTAGTAAACAAAGATACGGGTTTGAGAAATGGAGCACAGATTAATATTAATCTGCTAGATAGAATCAGTATACATTGAGACCTAATCATCTCCAGAATTAATCTCCACCTCTGTTACCATGGTCATGAATAATAATTAACTAATATTTAAAACAGCTTTCAGGTAATCTCATATTGTCATTGAGAGAACTAATATGCATTTGGCTTTCATCTTGTCACTTTTAATAATCAGGCCACACTAGCAATATCACCATGAAAATTAAAAGGAAAAAAATTAGTAAAAATCATAATTAGGACAGATGACATATTTCAATTTTGCTATCCTCTATGTAGATAAGATTTATTATGTTTTTTGCTACATATGTTATTAAGTTGCATTATTATAAATGAAATGACTATTATTAATATTATTATAATAGTTGCAACTTGCCAAAGTTCCTCCTTTTTGAATAAGGAGTAGAGTATATATCTAAATACCAAAAATACTATTAACTTGAGTCAGAGTTTCTGTAATATGAAATTTTTGTTAATGCTCAGCATTTCTTCAAAGAATGACCTGTCATTATTCAACTTATTATTCTTGAGCAAGTTGTCCCTAATTTCTCTGTGTGGAGCATTCTGAGTGCCAATCTC
Source organism: Avahi laniger (assembly GCA_963575035.1). Classification (NCBI taxonomy): domain Eukaryota; kingdom Metazoa; phylum Chordata; class Mammalia; order Primates; family Indriidae; genus Avahi; species Avahi laniger. Next base: position 31,605 of record CAUYSK010106327.1, read on the forward strand.
TTATTTTATATCTCATTGATAAATATTTTCATTGATTCTTTATCTTTACTACAGTTTTGAACATGTATAAGATTTTCCACATGTAAACATAACCTCCTATCCTAAGTGACATTCATCTTCTTTTTTTTTTTTTTGTAGAGACAAGGTCTTGCTCTTGCTCAGCCTGGTCTTGAACTCCTGGCCTTAAGCAATCCTACTGCCTCAGCCTCCCAAAGTGCTAGGGTTACAAGCATGGACCACCATGCCCAGCATATTTCACTTTCATTAGATACCTTAATGTAGCTACACATTTAACTTCTAGTATAAAAATTTTATATTGATAGTCTAAAGTATTACACAAAATTCTACAATTAGCTTCTTTCCAAGAGATGATGTATTTATTAAAAAATAAAATAACTAGTTTATGCAGATTTTTACATTTTTTCAGATTCTGAGAATGTAGGTAATCAAGGAATTCACCAAAGTAAATTATTCAACAACCTCAGCTGACAGTAAGCAACATGATGATTTATATGTAAATATACACACATATATTTATATATGTATTTACTTGTTTATTTTATTATTTCTTTCTTGATTTGTTCAATTTGAGACAAAAATAATAATATGCAAGTGACAATAAATAATAAATATCAGAAAGAAAATTTTCTGGCCACAATAAATAACAAATAACAGGATGAAATTTTCCTGGCCACCAAAGGAAAATTTAAAAGTTGAACATGACTCTTTATTATTTCTAACAAAGTGAACGAAATGAGTTCCTAAATAGAAACAAAGTTTAACTTGTTATTTAAAACAATTTCTCATATGGAGCTGAGCTAGGAAGCACAAAAATGATATGTAGGGAGCTATGTACTCATATCATTTCATTAATGATAGAGCATTAAATGATGTAGAGAAGTTAACAAGGTAGCAAGACACAGTTTAATGAAGTGAAGATGGCAAAAGGCATGAGACTCCTGAATCAGAGACAAAGATTTTTATTACTAATGGTACAGTAAAAACCATAGGTATCATCATATGTCCATCAGTTGCCCTGCCACTAAGAATCACAGGGCAATGTACACTGCAAGTGTTTGCTGATCCTAGGCTAGCCTGTAAACCTTCTGTACTCTTGGCTTTGATTAATCCCCTGGTGTTATAAGGCAACAGAGCAGGTGTTTTAACTCATACTTTTTGAGGAAAAATAAAAAGTCATGCATAGAAATTTGCCTCAGTGCCAAAGAATAAGAGCAATGGAGTAGCTAATTACACTTCAGCTTTGCACTGACTCAAGGACTTGTTAAATTCTACAGCATCATTTACTGAAGATTTTGGTTCACTGTTTCATTTTGTTTATGTTTCCCATTTATGGGTTGGAAATATGTGCAGTGAATACTAACAATTTTCTGTGAATATATTTCCAAGTTAAATTGAATTCTTTCTGCTACTAGCTGTGCCACATGCTGTTGCAATATATTTGACATGATTGCTAAATAGACTAAAATTTAGGATATAAAACTTGTATATGGGTCTATGACCAAATGTTTATTTGCAAACTATTATCCTAATCATCAAAATTTCAGAAATTTAACTTTCTGTGTGTGATTTAAGTTCTATTTGTGCAGCATATCAGAACTATGCCATTAATTTCAATTATAAATTGATGATGAGATTTTGTCAGAAAAACTCTTATAAAGTTATCCATCTAGTGGAAGATATATAGTGGAAAACCTATTGAAAGAGCTCTCACCATGCAATTGTTGGGCTTTTCAGCAGTTGCCATAGAGTGAAACATATTCATTTCCATGAGCCAAGAATTCAATTAAGATAAATGAGTCCTATTATATATAAAACATCAGCATGTATTTTAAATGAAGAGTAGTAATTAATAAAAGCCATTGCAAGAAGAAACATGAAATTCCAAATATGTTTATGGCACACTGGGTAACTTAGTTACTAAACAACAAACCAATGTAACAACACTTGATTCCCTAGAGAAAGGTGGAGTACACTGACAAATCTTCCTCCTACCTAAACATAGTTAAATGTATTTTTTTGTTACACAAAGATTTAAAAACATTAAATTGAGAAATCACTTGCAATAAATAATTACAGTATTACATTCAACATAATTTTATATGTCATTGTATCATTTACATCTGCTTTAACTATGAAACAGATAAATAATAAAATGTGAAAAAATAGGGCTAAAATAATAACATACTATTATGTTAAATAGAATTATATGGCATTTTTTAATTAATAAATTTGAACATCGCAGAATTGAGTACAAAATTTTAGCCATTTGGAATCTTTTTGTTTACTTTATGTGAACATAATTTAAAAAACTATAATGAGCAGGCTAATGTACTTAGTTTTCTTAAACTTGTTTATGTAATTTAAATTTACAAATATTCTTAAGAGAATAAAAAATAAAAAATATATAATATTTCTTTTATTATATCATTTAGTTTTATTTGATTGATGTTTTCTTTTTACTATAAAAATATGTTCAAAAATTACATCATTCATCAGTAAATTAATATTGAATGCCAGGGTTCCATAATATTGTTCTCCTGTTTAAAAAAAGACAAATGGACCATATTCACAGTGAACTCATATCATTTTCCAAAGAATGTAAACCAGAGTCTTTCAGTTTCCTAGCCTTTTTATCAATGCATATGTTTATGTTTCAAGGACACTCTTTCGCTGAAAGCAACCCGTGTTATTCCCAATGTAGTATGTTGCCTCACTTCTTCAATACTGGACCTGGAGCTGATGCTCAACCAGAACACATTGGCTCCATATTAAAGCTTGCTTAAAGTCAGTGTCTGTCCTGGTACGGCAAAAAGTTGTTATGTATTTTGATTACTTCCCTATTGATCCTATATAGTCAATACAGAGAAGTGGTTGAAATGATTATTTCACATGATTTAATGAAAAATACTAAATGCTATTAGAGCATTATAATAAATGTAGGAAAATGATTATAAAATACTAATGACTATAATGAGAGGAAGAATATTGTTCTATTAGAAGTAGAATAATGGTCTTGACTATGTCTGCCTTTGTCCATTTTAAAGTTGCATTACAATTAAGTTTCCATTGTATTTTAAACATATCTACAATACATATTAATGATAAAATTTTGATATTATTAAGAATAATTTCTATTTATATATTACATGAATTCATTTTTTAAAATTCAAAATGGTGTATATCCAAATTATTAAATCTTTATCGAACAGCCAGATTAAACAAAAAAGATTCACTGAAAGGAATTCTGTGGAAAACCAGGTAAATTTACAGTAGATAATATCATAGTGTCACTGCAAAGAAAAATGTTACAGTCTGAGTAACGTTGTCCTGGAAATTCCCCTTTAAGACAGGCAAACTCATATTCTGTGTTAATGTGAATTTTAATTTCTTTGTCTTCTAATGTGAAGAAGGAAAAGTACCAACACCTTTCAACATTGAGAAAGTATTATTGATCACCTGCAATGTAATAACAGAAACCTAAAATGACTTGGCCTTTCAGTATTATCCGTTTCTTCATATTTTGGTTTCAATAAAATTTTCAGAAATAATATTGCAAAAACTTCTAGTTCCATAAAATAATTTTACTTATAAAATAATAATCACGTTTATATAATAAAATAAATACTATTCAAAAAGCATGAAGGAAAGGTTATAATCAGATAAGAGATATCGGCAACATACTGGAAAATGGAAAGACATTTGTTAAAGCAAAGCTGACATTGCAGCATAAACATATCTACCTGTTTACTGGAGGATAGCAATGAGGATGTGCTGGTTGTAAAGACAACAATCCAGAGAGACTCAGCAATTTTGACGCCAGTAACCCTAAAGCCAAGAGTGTGGGGCACATTGAAAATAAATACATTTGATGATGGTTATGTAGAGAGAAATGCTTCTTTCTCTCAAATTTCACAATCAGATGTTTACTTTCTTTACTTAAACAAAATATAGGAAGATCATGTTTTGAGAAAGAAAATAAAAGAGTCCCCACACTCAAGAGAATCAGATAGGCATGAGGATGCGTATGAATGTCATACCAAAAATGGAGGACATATATGAAAATCTGCATATTGAAATATGTTATACAAAGATACATTCCCCTACACAGATCACAGAATTTGCAATCATTTTTGTGATCTTATTATAAAAGAGACAAAAATTCTCTATAAAGAAGTTGTTCATGAAAGAAGAAGACATGGATTCATGGAAGCAAGTGATCTGAATTAAGAGTAAAACCTAATGCCCTGTATACTAGTCAGGGCCAACTGAGGTGTGTGCAATCAGTGCAATAGCACAGAGCAAGGGCTCCACGCTTAGTTTAAGGCTCAGCTGACTCTGTCTTGAAATTCTTAATAATTCTGTCTTTGAGCTTTTGTAAGGAACACTGTGTGGGACAATGGCACATATGTCTAAGAGAAAATATATGTGCAGTTTGTGTATCTGCAATTCTGTGATTCACAGGCAGCATTCCCCAACCTTTCTGGCACCTGGGACCGGTTTCATGGAAGATGACTTTTCCATGGGGGAGGGAGGGTGGGGAGCTCAGGTGGTGATGGGAGTGATGGGGAGCGGTTACAAATACAGATGAAGCTTTGCTGGCCCTTCACTCACCTCCTCTTAAATTTCATGGAAGACAATTTTTCCACTGACAAGAGGGGGAGGTTGGGGGTTCTGAGCGGTGGAGCTCTGCTCTTTGTCCCTGACAATCCACGGACCAGCACCAGTCCTAGGTGCGGAGCCGGGGACTGCAGATGCAGCATTTTAAATGCCTCACGAGCACAGAATTCTAGAGGACCCAAGATGCATGGGAGTTCAGCAAGACTCCAAGCCAGTGCAAAGTAACTTTCTTGCATCCATGACCAAGTGTGGCACTGACAACCTAAGAAGCAACATTTTCCTTTTGAGCCAGAACTTGCTTTTAAAGCACAAAAATTTAATGGCTTTCTAAAAAACAGAAATGATCAAGGAACTCTATCATAGCCTTTATTTTGCATATTATGTCCCTCTGCTACTCAACCACTTACAATAAAAAATGATGACATAGAAGGAAAGGACCTATAAGGCATTTACAATTCCTTTGCTTTTCTTACGTATCAGTAAACCAGTGGTGGAGAGTGATCATAGAAGGGGCAGAGCAAATGAAATAAGAATGCTTTAGGCAGTTTTGTGCAGTGCTTTCATAGTTCTAGTGAGAACAAAATTTGTGTGTGTACAAAAAATGAAATAACAACTCATGTGCCCATCAATACATGAGTGGATTAATAAAATGTGGTATATGTATACCATGGAGTTCTACTCTGTCACAAAAAAACAATGGTGATCTAGCACCTCTTGTACTATCCTGGATAGAGCTGGAACCCATTCTGTAAGTGAAGTATCACAAGAATGGAAAAACAAGCACCACGTGTACTGACAATTAAATTGATATCAACTGACTTAACTGACCAACACTTAAGTACACACATAGTAGTAATGTTCATCGGGTCAGAGGTGGGTGGGATGGGGGAGAAGAGGATGGATATATTTACACCTAATGGGTGTGGTGTGCACTGTCTGGGGGATGGATATGCCTGAAGCTCTGACTCAGATGGGGGAAAAGGCAATATATGTAATCTAAACGTTTATACACCCATAATATGCTGAAATTGAAAAAAAAAAAGATTTAAGTAACGTTGATGATCCCGCATGTGAGTTAAAAGCTCTTGCATGTATTTAAAATTGACATTGCATAACATAAAGATGAAAAGTAAAATTTATGCTAATAATTTAAATTTTTTCTTTACTTAGAATGATGTTAAAAAGAGGTTAAAATGGTTCCATAACAAGGAAGGTGAGAGACAGAGAGAGAGAGAAAGAAAGAAACTACAGAAGAAAGAAAAAAGTTTTGCAATTTAATGCCAATATTGGCTTTTTTTTCTTGCTTTTTGAAAGAGGGTTCTCATATATTCATTTTTGCACTGGGTCCCACAAATTCTGTGTCTGGCCAAGCCCTAATGTTAGTTAAGGGTGACCCAGGGCTATAACTAAGTCTGATGTAAAGCTTAACCATTCTAAATCAGAGTAGAAGGATCAATGTAAAATTCAAAGGTCTTTTCCTAAAAGGGAGAAAAAAAATAAAAAAAGAAAAAGAAAGATCTATTATCTTGTGCATTTAATCATATAGGCAACCTTGAGTTCTATCAGAAAGTAGAGGGCTGGATTATTGATATCAATTTTAAAAAAGAAATAAAAAAAGACAACGTTAACACATTGTAAGAAAATATTACAGAAAAATGAAAGGTAATTATGGTCTCTACATTCTTGTTACAGAAGTTAGTTGGCGGACCAGCAGCACTGGCGTCACTTAAGGTATTTTTAAGAAATTTTTACGTAATTTTTATCACAAGTCATACTTAAGATCTACTGAATAAAAAGCATATCTGGGAAATGTTAAAATGTGGGTTCTGATTCAAAATCTAGGGGTACATCCCAGACCCAGTCCAACTGAAAAGCTGCCAGGTGAGGCTGATGCTGTCACTCTGTCTCTGGCACTGATCAGCATGCCTCAGCTGTTAACCAGATGTTCATCAATAGGCACAGAAATATAAACAGCAAGTATCGCCTTAACTAAACTCCGTGGCAAACATTATTGGTAAGTTAGATAGAGGAAAAGTACATGCTTGTGAAGTGTAAGACAGCTAACATCTTATTTGCATAGGAAACCATCAATAAATTATTTCTAAAATAGAAAATATATTTATATTAAGACCAATTTTGCATGAAATATTAACATAGCCATCTTGACAGAATTTCAATATAGGTGATCAAAAATTACCCCTGGCATTTTGTCATTAATCATTAATTAAACAGAAGAATTTATGAAAGTTTACAGTATTAAAATATATGAATAAAAAAATTAGAAGTTAGTAAAAATATACATTTGAAAGAGTATTATTGCATCTTCTAGAATAAATCAAAGTAGTGTAAACCAGTGCAAGTAATGCTCTGTGTTTTATATTTATCTGAAAAGTAGTAGTCAAACAAATACAAGCTAATTTTGGAAGCGTACAGATCAAGAAGACAACTATTGGACAACTATATCTGAATAAAATAAAATGTGAGTGTTGGTATCAATCTGTGTTGATAATGAAAGGTTATACTTCAATATTATAAGTAGCCCAGGTTAAAAATAAATTAACTGAGAGTATATATGATATCATTTGAATAAAATCAGATAACATTGTGTGATCATTTTTTTTCATCAATATACTTCATATTTCCTATTTATACTTAATTGTAAAGGGACAAAAACAATTAAAATATTTTATTAAATAACTAAAATATTGTCCTTCCTATTTTCAGTTCTCTGGTTTCTCCAGGACTATGCAAACATGTGTTACTTCTTTTGCTTGGCAAGAGAATAAGCAAAATTGTAGGATGTTTTAAGGCAAAGTTTTGTGTTGGTACAAATCCAGATTGCGAAGTTCCAAACATTTCAAATTAAACATCATTTAAACAACAACAACAAAACCAATAATAACAAGAGCAACAAAAATCCATATGGTCCAGGATAGAGCAATAAAACATTTCCTTTCAGCTCTGTTTGCTTTATACATCCATTAGCTAAACGTTTACCACACAAGAAGCACAATGCCTTTTTTATCCTTTGTGCTAAGCAATGAAAGTAAAACTGAAAAATACACAATTTTCACCCTGCATTCTTTCTTTGACATTTTCTGCATTAAGCTGAGATGAATGTAAACAAAGACAGATGTCCATAAGCATAATGTCAAGATGTTTTCATTAATTCTCTTCTAAGGGAAATTATGCTGCACATTCTACGTGGGTATGATGAAAACTATACATTCTTTGAACATGTCCTGTAAAATCCAATGGGCTCCAAAATTCTTTGAAATGAAGCAATATCTGTATATTATAACAATATAAATAGTTCTACCTAGAAATTTTTCAAAATAAGTGATGAGATTTAATTATTTTAAATAAAAGTTTTCTCTAATCATTGAATCTGCACATAATCTGCTGACAATTTAGGAGACCAAGTACATCTGAATAAAGACCATTCGCCAACACAAATTTTTTTTCCATGAAACCATTTGTAATATAGTCATTTGATGTCACCAATTAACTTTAAAGACTTTTAGATCCATAATTATGCCTTATATATTTGAATATTTCATATTTTTATAAATCAATTTCTAGCAAAAAATATGATACTTTTTAAATTTGTATTTGTTGTTGTTGTTGTAGCTATTCTTTGTCAGAAAAAAATATATTGGAAAATGGGGGCCTAGCTTTTAATGAGTGTCTATTATCTCTTATATTCTGAGTGTTGTTTATAATATTTTTCAAATTGTTATAATGACCTAATCACTTAGTTAATTATAGATTTCTACCTAGAGGAACACAGATATCACTAATATTCATGTCAATGACTAATTATAAAGCCTTTATTACCACCTGTGTACTATAACCTTAGCAAGTTTAGTTATACTTGGAGTCTCTGGTAGGCCCGAGCAACAACTCTTATATAATTCAAACTCTGCCGCCTAATTTCACAGCTACACTGTGTCCTTTGTTTCTCATTCCCACCATAGCAACTCTGCTTTACCAGATACCATTATACTCCAAATAGCTCCACACCTCTGTCAGGTCTGGAAAATTTTCTGCAGAGGTATGTCACACCTGGCCACCTGTGTCCTAAACATCAATGTTTACTGCAAGCCCAGCAACCTGAAACCCTTTGACAAGGAAGTCTGAGATACTGGAAAGAGCATCAGAGGATGGGAATGGAGCTGAAATCTCAGTAGAAACCTTTTGATCATATTATTCATCTATTTTCATCTATTTATTATTTAAGAGAAGGTTGAGTTAAAATTATAAAATGAAGCTGCAATTTTTAATGAAAATAATGCTTGCATGTAAACTGAGGCAATAAATTGATATAGTTTTACTCGTCTATATAGAATTGTCATACTGATACTGTCTTCCTAATGTTGATGGTTCCCAATTATGTTGAGCCCTAGCAGCAAAGAATTCTTTCTATTTAGAGTACAATCTCCATAGTTTTTCTTTTCTCCTAAATTTCAAAAAAAAAAAAAATTGAATATCTAATTCTAAAGTGTTTCAGAATCAAGTGATAACGAAGGATAAAATCAAATTCTCCTTTGAAATGTGAGAATAAAAATCTTATTTTCTACTAGAGGCAATCATTTACTTTTTCTTCCCAACGAAGTATGAAAAAATTTTAATTAATGAGTATATCATGCCGACTGCACTATGTACCATCAGTTTAGACACTCATGATAAAGTATTCATATGCTTCATTTTCAAGTAGTTTCCAGCCTAGTAGATAATTGTCGATGGTAATGGTGGCACGAAGGTGGAGGTGTGACTTTGTTGCATGCCTTCAGATAAATGTTGATACATTTTGCTGCTCAGGAGAGACCCCGTTTTGCTTTGAATTGTAGTATAGCTACTGAAGATTCTGTGAACTTTAAAAAAACAAAAAATGATAATGATACAAATGAACAAATTGCTTCCTGAGTTATACTGTATCAATAAAAACACAGGAAAATACATTTAAAAAATAATTTCAAATGAGATGTTCAGAAATAAAGCAACTAGAGCAATATTCTGATTAGATCTCTTTTTCTAAAATTGCAACCTCTGAATTCAGAAATCTTTGTACCGCTAACCTGCTTTGTGACTCCCGAGCAAGATAATTTCCAAATTTCAATGTCTTTATCTCTAAAAAGTATATAGTGATAATGTCCCACATTTGGTTTAATGATATAATTAGATACAGCACGTTATGCAGGAGCAACAAATCCAATTCCAAACTCCAAAACACATTAAACATTCAATAGACATTGATGTAATTGTTTATAGTCTTAATGCTACATTATTATTGTTATTATTATTGACTTTTTGAGAATACTTGAAAGCTTAAGAGTACATGTAGATATTGATTCCTTATCGGAAATAATTTCTTAGAGGTATATAATTTTTGAAAATTATTCAACATTTCCCAAACATGAACAGAGCCACCTAAAAATATGCAAACTTAAAAAATGTTTGTAGTAGATCAGATGTAGCATAAAATTGCTATGTCAATGTTATAAAACAGTGATAGAATGAAGACGTTAAAATATGTTTGTGGCTTCCATCTGTTTACAAAAGACTTTATGGAAAAAATATAGATGAGTAACAAGAAAAACAAGAAACAAGAAAAATAATAAGAAACACAATTATGACAAGCTTGTTAGCAAAATATGTAAGGAGAATTGATGAGATTTATATAGTGTAGGACAAACTAATAGACTGAACATCATTATTGGAAATGTTATTTATTTATTATAGAAAAAATACATATCAGAAAGTTTACAGGGGTATTTAACTTATATTAATGCATTTATTTCAATTTATTTTGATTAGAGGATATGGAACTAGGAAAAGGAAAAAGTTAGTGCGTTAAATGTAAAAGTATACCCTATCTTATTATTTTTAATCAAATTTCACAGTAAATTAAAGTCACTCTAGACCTAAACAAGAAACAGCTCTGCAAGGCCTGTAACGTCCTTGCTTGATGCCCATGAGCGTTTGGTTCCAGGACGTTTCGAAGACACCAAAATTCATGGATGCCTAAGTCCCTTGTATAAATGCTTTATTTTCATGTAACTTATGCACATCCTTTCATAACATACTTTAAATCACCCCCAGATTTCTTGTAATACTTAGAACGATGTTAATAATTTTATCTAAATAGTTGTTGTATGGCATCGTTTAATTAATGATGTTAGAAAAATAAAAATCTGTACAGATTCAGTACAAACACAATCATCCATTTTCTTCCAAATATTTTCATTTTTGGTTGGTTGAATCCATGGATGTGGAACTCATGGATACGAAGGGCTTACTGAATATAACAGCCAAATATTGTAGATGAAACAATTATAATGTAAGTGCAACCACAGCATGATATAGCACTTACATGAAATTTTTACAGGGAGAAAAGAAGCCATATCTGAATAAAGGTGCATGCTTACTATTTGAAGACAATGTTTTGTTCTGGTCTTAATATTATAATGCATCCTTGGTGTTAATATGATATCTCACAAAAGCTTTCTTTTATTCTTTAAGCTAGCTAGGCATAAATCTTTCACTGTCATGGCCACTAAAAGCAGTGTTTCATATATCTACAATTTATCTGATACATCGAGACCTCATAAAATACCTTGAATTAACTGGGATGTTATTATATGTAGTGTATTGTCCACTCAGTGTAGAGAATGAATACACAGTAGACTATCAATTGTGAGTAAATTTCTCAATAGGAGAAATATACTTTTTTCCTTAATTTTACCAATATGATTAATAATATATAACATATTACCAAGGTCAAATCATTTTCAACTTTTTATTTTAAAACATAAACTGGCATTTTCAGACTTTCTAATTAAATATTAGCCCTGAGAGATTCTCTTTGACGGGTCTTGAAAATTGTCCTGTGGTCAAAAATATTAATAATATTAAGTACTATATTTCTCATATTTATTCAAATTTGGTTTTTAAAATAACTTATTGATCACTATCAACTATAATTTTGTTACTATCCTAGGCTTCTAAGCAGCAAATTAATAGAAAAAAATTGCAATGAAAAATGCTTAATATAACATATCTCAAACTTATACTCCTTTAATTTAATTATTTTAAGTTCTATAAAGTGCTGTTACATGACATATTAGTTTGAGAGATATTATTTTATACTCCCTAAGAGAAAAGTCCATTTAAGATAATTTGATATGAAAACAATTAGATAATCTAAGATTTGGGGGTGGTTTCTTCAATAAACCCCTGTAAAGGAAGTCAACAATGCCAGTAGAAATTGAATTTAGGTACCAGAGTCTATGGTTGTGGGGAAAATGACAGATATGAATGAAAGATATAATTACCACTAAAATTCTATTAAGAAAGGTTTTCTTTCAAGCAAATGTTATATATGTAATATTTTCCTTTAGATTATTATTTAGTTGTATTCTTTTATCTGACATATTTTTCCATATTTTTAATCTAATGCTGTTCTCATAAATTCAAACAGTTCATTTAATTTTTTCTACTCTTGTTTGAAACTAAAGTGCACTTAGAAGAAGACTTTCCAACTTAGTTATTTCCCAAGCTATTTGATCTTCAACCTGTAAAGAGAGAAAAAAGCAGCAGTTGAAGTATAGCCTGGCATAGCTCATTGTAATTAAGGTGCGATATAAAGTCACCCACCTTAAAATCATTCTGATTTAAAGTCAAAATATCTTTTGTTACACATCCAAAAAAAATAATGAAAACGCTTATATAATAAATTAGAATATTTTGGAATCCCAGTAATCAAAATTTTATTATCTTATATAAACTGAAGCTTTGAAATATCAGGTTGTTTCTTTCTTGGTAGTTATTATTGTTGTGTGTGATTTTTCTTTTTCTTAGATATTCAGGGAAGATTTTGCTTGATACAAGTCAATAAGACATCCAAGTAAGTTCACAAAGATTACATTACTATGTTAAATTATCTATATTATGGAGCACATTCTCAAGTTTTAAATATAATTAAATGATTGAAAATGTGAGACTACATCTGTCTTACTTACATTGATTCATGTTATCTTAGTTTAGAAGGACAGATTCTAGAATATGAAATAAATTACCAATGTACAGTGATAAGCAAAACAAATAGAGTCAAATGATATTTGATGGAGTGAAGGCAATTCAATGAAGAAAGGATAATATTTTCAAATAATGATGCTGTGACAATTGGAGATCCATGTGTAAAAAAAGTGAATCTACACACAGATCTCATAATTTCCACAGAAATTAAATACAAGTAAATCCTAGACTTAAATATAAAACATAATTATACAGCCCCTAGAAGGTAAAATACAAAAAAATCCAGGTGACCAGGGGTTTGATAATGACCTTTTAGATACAAAAACAAAAACAAAAGCAGAATACATGTAAAAAAAACCTGGAAAAGCAGAACTTTACTAAAATTAAAAATCTTTCCTCCGCAAAAGAGAATGAAATTACAAGTAACAGGGAGAAAATATCTGCAAATCATATATCTCATAAAGAAATGATATCCAAAATATACAAAAAAATGCCTAAAAATCAATAATAAGAAAATGAGCAACCCAGTTTAAAAAGGGGAAAAAGATTTAAATAGATATCTCACCAAAAAAGATATACAGATAGCAAAGACATATTTAAGAGATGTTCAACATGATATGCATTAGGAAATTGCAAATTAAATATAACGATGAAATATCACTGCACAGTTATTAGAATGACTTTAATTCAAATCACTGACATCACAAAATGATTTTGAGGAGCTACAGGAACTTTTATTCATTGTTTTTGGAAATGCAAAATGGTATTCCCAGTTTGGAAGATTGTTTAATATTTTCTTACAAAACTAAAAATACTCTTTCTACATGTCCAATCAGTCATACTCCTTGGTATTTTCTCAAATGAGTAGAAAATTCATATCCACAAAATATATTGTATATTAATGTTTATATAAAGTTTGTTCATCATTTCTCTAACTGGAAAGCAGCCAAGATGTCTGTGATGGACCAAATTGACTGGGTCATGAGGTCCGCAAATATTATTTTGGGTATTTCTGTCAGGGTGTTTTTTGGATGAAATTTACATTTGAATTGGTAGACTGAGATAATTTCTTATATAAATAGACAGACGAATCAAAATACATACACCGTATTTGCTGTTTCTTTGAAGAATACTGACTGATACAATGTCCTTCAATAGATGAATGGATAAAGCAGCTGTGGTAATCCTTCCAGTGAGATATTATTCAGCAATAAAAATAAATGAACTATCAGCCATGAAATGACATGAAGCACAATAAATGCATACTGCTAAGTAAAAGAAGCCCATCTGGACAGACAGCATACTGCATGATTACTCTAAATGACTTTCTAGAAAAAGTAAAACTATAGAGACAGTAAAATAAAGAGAAGGGAGCGAAAGAAAAGTAGGTTTAGTACATAAAAATGTTAGGGTAGTTAAACTATTCTGTAGGATACTATAATGGTAGATATATGACTTTATACATTTGTGAAACTCATAGATGTACAATAAAAAAAGTGAACCCTGTTAATATTAGGAACTGAGAGAGTGTAAGAGGTAAATAGGAATTCTCTGTGTTTTTCACTCATTATGTTATAAATCTAACACTGTTCTAAATTAATAATACAGTTGATTACTTTCTTAAATCACAAAACTTAAAAAACTAAAATAAAGCAGGAAGCACATATATTTAGTTTTTTTCATAAGATACATATTGTATAAGAAAATAGAATGAACAAATAATTACAATTTAGAAAACAAGAAAACCATTATTCTAGGTGAGATAAGTGAAATACATCTTTTATTATCACCATAATTTCAATTTAATGTATTCATACATTTTCTGTTTATAACAAAAATTAACACCAGGAAACCACATTTCTTTAGCTAACTAGTAATGCCAGGGAAAATAATTGTATTTCCTGTGGTAAGGGTCAATGGGGGAAAAAAAAACAAATATCTATCCTAAGAAGTTTTAAGTTTTTGATTCACAGTGATCTCATATTCATGAGAAATAACTTCTCCTTCAGAAAAAGGATGAATTATCAACAAAAATCAGTAACTAAATTTTAGAATTATAATAAGTACATTTATAGCAAAATATGTATTTGAATATTGAACTTTTCATTTGTCACAAATGTTTAAACTCCATTCTCCTCTTCCATATTATTTTCTAAGATGAAAAATCAAACCCAATGAACATGCTAATCACTAAAGACTGTTGTTTCTTATATTATTTATGGGGGAATAACTCAAGATACCTTGGCTGTACCTGACTTTTCTGAGACATTAAAATATGACAATAAAGGACCACCATCTGAATATTGCCTCAGGGCAATCTCTAATAGAATTTCCAAAATAATCGCCCAGTAACATCAAGAGGAAACAGTGAAAGGAACTTTATTGAGTCCATAGCATGGTTCAGTACACGATTATTATGTATTAAATACTTTTTGAATTGAAGAACAGATAATCAAGTGGATTGGCTTGGGTAAGTAATTGCCTAGCAGGCTATTCAAATGTGTTTTTTATAAATTAAAATAATATTTACAAAGCATTGGGGGAACAAGTGGAATATATTTAGGACATAGAATATTTAGTACAATGCTATTGGCTAAGGATGTAGACAAAAAAAAATAGTAAAGATTTTTTTTTAGTTTTACCAGGTAATGGTTTCTTTTGCTGAAGCAATTAATAAGTAGATCATTACATGGTAATTTTTCTCTTGCAGAAGGAACAGATCCCATTTTGTCCATAATAATATATTTAATTGATTATATTACAAACATGATACTGAGATATATAGACCAATAAAGACCAGTAAAAATGTCCTCTGTATTTAAAGAACTAAACTACAAAATAAACATACAGTGAGATGTGAGCTAATGAAAGCTATACGGAATGTTGTTTAAGAGGATTGAACATTGCACCAAACTGCCTGAATTGGCATCCTGGCTCTGCCATTAACATACCCTGCTTGAGTATGTTTTTAAACTTTATAGACTTCATTTTCCTTATCCCAATAGTGTGGTTGAGTGTTATTCATTTCATAAAATGTGGTGAGATAATGAATTAACATTGTCCATGTAAGTTCTGAAAATAGCTTATGGAAATTTGTAAGTGTTTACATGTTTTGATGCTTTGGCCTGAATATAAATGAACACCCCTTAGGGCAAAAGAAAATAGAAAATTAAGATGGACTTTGGAATTGATTGAAGCAGTGATTCAATGATAAATGAAAATGTTATTTTCTTTCTCTTTTTTCTCTGTGCAAAGTGCTATAGTCCTACTCCCTTCAAAACTGGCAAAGGAAAGAAGACTAGTGAGCCATAACTAGCTGGAACTCAGAATTGCATCACTGATACATAGTGGGGCAGAATATAAGTGATAAAGTAATAATAAAAACAATAGTCAACCACAGTCTCCATCACAGGAGATAAGTTATAAAATGCTAAAAATACATCAAGAAGAAGAGATTATCACACTGGTGTTTTATAGGGTGAATTAGAAAATCTTTGTCGGAATATGAACCAATTTTAGAAGGAAAGTCTGGAAACTTCAAAGGAGTAGGATAAGGAAAAGACATTCAAGTTAGAAGTCTTAGAGTATGCAAAACCATACGGACATACCATGCAGGTAAAACTTATACCTAAGTGATAAATTAGGCGATTTTTAAAAATGAAAGCTTAGGTGAAAATATGTAACTAATGTTTTGTTTTGTTTTTTCCTTTCTCAGCTCCTCCTAAATAATACTAAGTGGAATCGAAATTCCTTCCCACTGTATGTTCTTGAAGTGCCAAGATTGTGCAGTGCCAAACCTTTCTCACTCTGTTTATATTCACTGTGTAGCTGAACTCTTATATTCCTAGTCAAATGGGATATAATCACATTATCAACATAAGTTTAGGGAAATCTTTAACCATCTTATGGATGGGGTACAAATAAGTTGTGAGTGTATAAGTTTAGGGAAATCTTTAACCATCTTATGGATGGGGTACAAATAAGTTGTGATTGTTCCTTCTCTTCTAACTTTCTTACTGCTCTAATTTTTGTTACACTTTGTATTCTACAAAGTCAAAAAAGGGAAAAAACTTCACAAATACCATGGTAATGGTGAAATTAAAATATTCGATTGTATCTTTTATTAAGCTAAATTACTTTAATTGATATATTGTAACTAATATTAAGATATGTTAGTCACATTTAAGAAGAGATTTATGCCTCTAGAAGTAATATGACAGCAAAATACTTTGGCATCATCTCGTAATTGAATAATTTAACTTTCGATTCTTGGTTTGGAATTCATAAGTTAGATATTGGGCAAATAATTTGAACTCTCTGATCAGTTTCCTAATATATCTACATCTATATATCTATAATACAACTTTTGTTCTAACTACTTTACAGGATTAAAATATCGAAGGAATTAACTAACATAAAAATGATTTTATTTTGTCAATCAAATGATAATTATGATTCAAAGTAATTCAATTAATGTGATTCCAAGTGTTAAAGACAAATACAAATGCATATTTCTTATCTACATGAAAAAGAAGTATCTCAGAAATTCTTGAGAAAACAAATAGAATAAAGTGCTGATCTGCTACCATGGATGGGTACAGATGTCTGTGCCTACAAGAAACGTGGCCATCTGTGTATATTGCAGGTTCATTGCTCTGTGACAGCTTCCTGCTGAATGTAACACAGCTAAATCTAGAACAAATTGATTAAGTATGTATTCATTTTCAGGTATGTTAGTCATTTATTTTGCCATCAGAAATGCTTTTATTTGTTGTTTTTTTCACAACCCCAGTGTTTTTATTGCATGTTTAAGCAATAAATCCTTAATCATTCTTCTATATATTTGATTGCTTTGATGATCAACTTAAATTTAGAAATAATGTCATTTCCTCTGAGTTATATGCTCTAAACAATCCCTAGCCAAAGATTTTCGAATAAGAATTTATTCATGCACAAAATTCGTGGAGTATAGTGATGTATATTGTAATCTATTGATACATAATGCAAAAATCGTAGTTCTTTATAATTCATTTCATAAATAAATAATCAGTATAGTAATAGTGTCTCAAAACATATGAATATTTGTTAGGAATTTATCCCACATTTTCCAATAAAAATTATTAAATGTTATAAAAAGTTAAATTTGAATTAACAGAATTGTGAGTCCGCCTCTCTACTCTTTGTCTCCAAGGTTCTCACCTAAAATGCACCACATTCTGTCCTGGCTGATATTGGCTCTCATTTGCTTCCTACCTCAAGGACATTTTCAAGTATAGGCTGGCACAAAATCAAAACTTTTAGCGTGGGAGGAATAGCAAACGGCTTACTCATTTCCACCAAAACAGATTTCCCTGTGCTTAATCTTATACTGCTACCCACTGTCCTGCACAAAAACAGAGTCTTCACACAGACAGAATAATCACGGATGATATCCCCAGATCTCATCCAATTTGACTATTCTTTAGTCTAAGATGGTGTGGTTTATATGATCTTGCACAGCACTCCATTCGCTCTTGGCATACAAAACTCTACTCTTTTTATACTTCTTATACCAACTATTACAAAATTTGTGTGTTCGAATGTGATTTTTCTCAGGCACTATGTACCTTTGCAAACCTCCCTGGCTTCCTTCAGATACTGCATGTGTGTGTGTGTGTGTGTGTGTGTGTGTGTGTGAGATACACACACACACACACATATATAAATGACACATATATGTATGTAAATGACTTATATATTAATGACAGACTAGATCCTCATCACAACCACTTTCTTGAAGTTCAGCATTTTATTTCACATTATGTCCCCCTTTGAGCATTGTCCTTTACAGTTCAGTTGCAGAGAATATAATTTACTCTACCTAGTGATGTTTCTCCATTATTGGGAAGATAAAAGACTCCTTCAACCCTCAATATCTATCAACTGATGAACTTTTTTTTATTTTATTTTAGAATGTTTCTTCATATACTTTTATTTATAACAGTTGTCCTAATCCTGATTCTTAAATTTTTTTCTTAGTCTTTTAAAATACATGTTAAATTGAAACCTAATTTAACCTAATTCTAAAGCATCCTTCATATTTCAAAATTTATATTTGACTGTTATATTTCTGTTGAAAACATATGCAACAAAAAAAGAAAGAAAAAAGAGTTTGTCTTTTATACTCATGGTCATATAATATTTATTTCATAAATTAGGTAAATTTATTAGTTAGTTTATTTTAGTGGTAAAGAACACAAACATATCTGATTTACTTCAGTTAGGGAGGTTCATTGGTAGAATCAGAACTAAATAATCCATTAGGTAGTCAGACAGCTAGCCTCAAGGCAGACATTCTCATGATCTCAGACTTGCATACAAAATTGTTTAAATTTCCATAATAATTTATTCAAAAATTGAAATGTCTATTTCCTTTCTTTATAGCTTCCCTAACTCCCACTTTTCCCAATCTTAGTAAATGGCGGTGCTTTCTGTAAAATTAATCAGGCTAGAATCATGAGAACTATTTCTGAAATCTTACTCTCCTCAAGTCCTCATACCTCATGCCATTCATGGCTTGCTCCTGCCAATTCTTTCTGCAAACTCGATCACAAGTCCATGAATGGGCACTCTCCAATCTATCCTTCATTGAATAATCTGCTATACAATGAAGAAAGACACATGCCCCAACTGAAAGCAGGAATAAAATTTCAAGGGCTTTCAATAATAGACTGTTGGATAAGATCTTTAAATAATTATTATATTGATAATATATATTAACAAAGCATTCAAAAATAACTAAAAAATCAGACACTATTAAAAAATAATACTTGAAAAGGATTCCAAGAGAATAAATAAAAAGAAAAATATTGTCTTTGGAATTAAAAAACTGGTGTGGATTGTTTCAAAAGATAATTAAACTATTATTTACCTATAGTAACTAAAATAAAAAATAAATAAATAAATAAAATATTTTTTAAAAAAGAAAACTAGACAGAGCTGAAGAAATAACTAAGAAGAGAGGTCAGAGGAAATAAATAAGAGCGCATGCAACTCAGGGAAGTTAAGAGATGGAATATATGTTTTCCTAAAAGTGTCTATGACTGTCTCTCGGCTTATTTGTTAAGTCTGACAATTCCTTACAGATGTGATACTGTCTGACTTGAAATACTCTGGTCTTCAGCTCTGCTCAGGATGACACTGTTGGCCTGGCATTCTCTAATGCTAGCAATTGTAAGACAACTGAAGATAAAACCTTCAGAAGCGTATGTGTCTTCAATAATATCTTCACTATAACTGAAGGTGAGGTCACATATTCTGTCTACGTAAAAATCAAATCAAATTGATCATCTTACGTCATGTTTTTCTGAAGTATGCATATTTTTAAATTACAAAATTCTAGGCTTCTTTAAGATTTTTGTATTGTTTTAAAATGGAAACCATTTTCTGAAAATTATTTTAATTATTTATGAAAATTTCAAAATATCTCAAAATAAAACTCAAGATATTCTAATTCAAAATTTTGAAAATTGTATTTCTTCAATTTTAAGATGATTTTATAATATTCCTTTATTAGCTTAGTATCTTATTTTCTCAAAACCTCTGGAAACTCTTAAATTGTACAATAAGAATTTAATAATGTGGGATGTGTCTAGTTAAACATTTATTACAAACAAAAAATTGGAGTTAATTTTATTTTTTTTTCATAGACCCTGGAAAATGGTAGATCTGAAATTTATTTTAAAAGTATTTTACATATTAGCATAACATATACAATCTAAACATCAAAAAATTACTAGAAAAAAGTATGCTTCTCGTAATTTAGTCAAGAAATGATTTTATAATAATTTCACTTAATTTTTTTTCAAAAAAAACATGCACAAGCAGAACTAAGTAACAGGAATTATTTTGTTAGTTTCCTACTCTCCTAGATCTGCCAAAATATATTAGTCTTGCCTTGTAATTGCCAAGTGAATGCCTAAAATAGGAGAGGTTGATATTTTCCATTATCAGAAGTATGTAAAATCCAGTCAAAATACTATTATTTTTTTTGTACTCAGATTTACAAACTGTTGCCAATTGAATGCTCCTAATAAAAATCTATGTTCCTCTGCAACTTTGCTTCATTTTTGCTATGTAGCTTTTACTTTGCTTTCCTGATTAGCTCTTTGAATCTTTGTATAGCTTAGAAAATTGCCTCAGGCCCATACCCACTTGGATAGGGCTTTTACACGAGGATTTATTTAGTCAGTTCCTTTTCTGAGAACTTATTTTGACAATGTTTTTCTTCCTCCTTCTCATACAGACAGCTGAATGGGCCTCAACTAGAGTTGTTTCCTGGAACCAAATCAACACCACCCAACTTGCTGTATACTCCCAAAATTTAATTACATTTCCAAGTCTGACTCCTTCAACTAGATATCTCTGGATATCTAGTTTAGTTATCCAGATGGAAATTAAAAATTCAGTTTACCACAAAAATCTCTGGATACCATATACCAGACTACTGGTATTTCCATGTAGCCAACTCTATAAAAAATTCAATTCCTTTTGCCTTGTAACTTCCTAGCAGCTGTATGTGCTATCTGTACTAGGTCCAATGAAGATTTTAAATAACTTAAGAAGATACCAGAGTATTGAGAAAGGGTTAAAAGTAGGAAAAGATGGGAATGCCAGAATAGATTTATTATGCACGATCAGATGGCCTCCTACCTGATTACGTTCTCTTAGAGTTTCCAAAGAACAGGAATAACGTAGTAATGAATCCACTGTTAAGGGAGACATGAACATTTCTCAGAATCTCATTGGTATTATTTCTCTGCATGGTGCAGTTTTTAGTGGGATGATAATGCCCTTGACTACCTAATATTAGATATGGTGGGACAATGGAGTGGCAGAAGCCAGGTAGCAGGACTTAATATTCAGAGGCAAGGAGGGAAAAATTACTGTTAATATAACAGGCAACAACGCCTAAGAGGCTATCAAGATAGCTTGATCCTTGGGGCTCTGTGATGATGACTACATAGATCATAGTTTTCCTAGAAAAGGGACAGAAAACCAATTATAATCAAAAGTTCAGAAGCTGCTGAATATAAATTTATTAAAAGGGTAGATGGCATGGTAGTGTCCTTACCGAACACACCCACACACAAAAAAAAGACACCAGAAAACTTTTGAAGATGATAGATGTGTTTATTACCTGGATTGTGGTAATGGTAACACAAGCATGTACGTTTGTTCAAAGTCACCAAGTTGTACACATTAATAATATACAGCTTTTGTATACCAAGCACATCTCTCAATAAAGCTGAAAAACATGGCAAACAGTAATGGAAAATTATGGTCTTTCCCTCAGTTTCCAGTTCATTAATTAATAGCCCATTGTTTGAAGTGGAGGTCAGGTCCGCTTGAAGAAGAACCGTGTAATTTCAAAATACATGCATGCATTTTCCAGTATAATTGTGTGTGTGTGTGTGTGTGTGTGTGTGTGTGTGTGTGTGTGTGTATGAGAGAGAGTGAGAGAGAGAGAGTCAGAAGTTTGAAAGAAATATTTGAGAAGCAGTCTTTGCTGTCACTGACACCAAGGAACAAAAAGTGCCATCACAGTTCTCCATAGAGTGGGAGCTTCTGGAGACAACAGGATGGAGGTTTTATCTAATCATTTCTTTTGTTGCTGTTTGGTTTGGTTTAGCATTGGGCAACAGGGGCCACCAATACAACTGTGATTATTTCCTCTAGGCCAAAATTTAATAAATTGGAGTTGGTATATATTAATAAATTCTAAAACCTTGCTGGTCCCTAATCTATAGGTTACAAATTATTAGGCTAAAAAGGATAGCATAAAAACCTAAGAAACTTCTCTCTATTTTGCCAGCATAGTAATTCAGAAGCAATAACACATCCCATAAGGATGTACAGTGATTAGTGATACTCACGAGTTAGAGGTTGCTAGTGCATTGTGCCCCCCATACCTCCTATTCAATTGCCTGTCTGGCCTCTGCACAAATCAGATGAATGATGGTCAACAACTTTACACTTAATCAAAGGTCATCCCCAATTGCAACTACTTTTCCAGATATAGTATCTTTTATTGGAACTGAAGAGGGCATTGAATGGTGAATAATTACATCTTGATATCCATTAGCAGTGAGAATCAAAAGCAATTAATGGTTACCTGACAAAGGCAGTAGCACACACTCATTGTCTTGCTTCAGAACTATGCTAATTGTCTTTTTCTCTTGAAAATTCGCTCTGTAGGTGCTTTGATAATTTTGCCATTGCACTGGCCATTCTACTGGTGCAGCATATTGATTATGTCGTGCTAATTGGATCCAGTAAGAATGTAATGTCAAATATCCTAAATGATCTAGAAAGAAAATGTGTACCAGAAAACTTAGCATATAATATTAAATGGCCATTACAATGGGGAAATCTTCAGAAATCTAATAGTCTGTGTGTGCTAGGACATGCTTTCTGTGAAAAATAATGAGTTTTCGTACCTTTAATTTTCTATATTTATGAAAAAGGTACTATGCTTGGAGAGGCTCTTTGGATTTTAGAGATATCATATACCATACTTAGGAGTGTAACTAAAGCACATTCACTGTTTACTTCTGAAGGTGTTTGTTTTGAGAGTGGCTCAGGAGCTCTGCAGCAAATCAAAGCTACAGAAGAAAGCAGACCTGCCATGTAATCCACAGGACACAGTATATTTGATGGTGCTTTATGTATGCATAGTGAAAAAAGATGTGTAGAATCATTGAAAAGGCCTGTTAGGAGAGTCACAGCTTGGAATCCTATATATCTACAGGAAGTTTATGCCTTTTATAGCCAACAATTTTTATCTCTGTGAAAAACATCTCCTGAAATGCAACTAGGTCTTAGTAAGGACAAATGATTGAAAATTGAGTTGCATAACATATCTATAGATTTATAACTTTGTGCATGGCCAGCTGGAAACAATTTTGTGATAGAAGCTGTGCACTAGAGCACAGACTTGAACAGATTTAGAAGTCCGTAAATTACATAAATAAGTGGAAAAGACTCTCATGATACTTTTTTCTTCTAATTCACATTCTTGGCCTCATTAAGGATTTTCTATGAGCAAGTGACAGGGGAAAAATGTCTTGGCCTGGGTTAAAAGATTGGCTAGTGCGCTAAATTGGCACTAGATAAGATGAACTTCTGACATGTTATAACTACAATTGTGGGTGGTCCTAAAGGACAGAGGTACAGAGAAGTCCATCCACTAGAAAAAGGTAAGAGTAGTGCACTTGGTTATCAATTTAATGTAAGGGAGAAATACGCTGAAGTACAGAGATACACTGATTATTTGGCAGTGACAAATAGCTTTACCTATTTAGTTAAGAAAAATGCTGAGACATTTGATCAAAGAAGTCTAAGGAAGAGTTATGTGGACCAACTGGAATGAATATAAAATGGGTTTATTCTGCTAGCCAAAATAATTAATTCTGATTATGATGAAGATAAAGGTTGTCTTTATACAATAAGGGATGGAAGAATTATATCTAAAACCAGAGGATTCCCTTGGGCATTTCTTCTGTTTCTGTTCACAAATATTTAAAAGAAACAAACAAAAAATTATTTTAGCAACTAATTTCAGCATATAAGATCTCAGACTGTGTAGAGATAAAATTTTGGGGATATTCTACATCAGGCCTGAGAGTATGGGGGACGGATTTGACAAGTGAGAGACCAGAATTTCCAAAGTGCCAGCAAATAAATTGTTTATGCTTTCTCTCCCATATGGACTATTTCAGGATGTATTTAAGTAGTTTTTAAGGAGAGATACCCAGCATGGTCAAGCAATCATCCACGTTTGTTTCAGAGCTAATGACCTGGGTTACTACAACACTTTCCATTTTGCCTTACTCTTGTTTCCTTGGGACTACACCCTTCAATAAAATATTAGCACATAAGCTTTGACCAAAGCCCAAAGGCTTTGTCATTAACAAAACTAGGTTAAGAAGGCTATTGCTTCTTTTTGCCAAATTGTGACTTTTCCTGAATTATTACATCACTGAGATTAAGTTTCACCCATATTTCATTAAAAGTTATACCAAAGATTCCAAATATATATACATTATATATAAAATATATGTACAGATAAAGTATTACATTAGCATTTTTTTTAGATCTATGGATTTTCAGATTAAATATTTCAATTCTAAAGCAGTTTTTTTCTCCAATAAATCATTGGAAAAAATCCTTCTATGCAGACTGTAGAGCAGTCATGTCAGTTATATGTTAAGTCTCAGATAGCAGATGGGAAAGAAAGGAGACTTGAAATATAAGACGTTGCGATTGTGACGGACGTTGATATAGTTGAACACCTTGATCCCCAACCCATCGTTCTTTGTCTGAGGAAACAAGTCTTTCCTTCAGTAAAAATCTTGACATAATTTTACCACAGTAATTTCACTTGCAAGGAGAATCTTGTTTTCTTCAAGGGCTATCACTAGTTCCAGCAGTTTAATAAAAGTTATACTCCAACAAGATTCAGAGAAAGAATTTTAAATTTGGATCCCAAGGAAAATACATCTATGTTAAAGGAACTGTGGAATCTTTCTAACCTTATCAGCTGATTTGGGGGAGGAATAATGGAAGTGGATTCTAAAAGGGTTACACAAAGAAGCACAACACAGGTTTAGACAGGGTTGTATCTGTTGAATTAGGCATTTGTGAATTGCTGTGTTAGCATAAGTTCTTGATCTAACAACTTGATTCAGTGGTTAATTCAATGCTAGCCCGTAGTTAATAATGTTGAAGGGTAAATAAAGGTGGGGAACTTACATTCTCAAGGCCACATGTGGAACCACGAACAAAATACAATTAAGTGAAATAAAAGGACTAAAGTTTCTTCATTTATACTACTAGTGTTCTTATGTTCCATTTGTGTATTTCCTCACACCTTAGCAGCTATGTTTATTTTTTACCTATTATTATAGAATTTGGCTATTCACATGTGTTTTCCCTCCCAATTCTCTCTCTTTGATATGATGAGTTCTGGAACTGGCTAATATTACAATTTATATTTTAGAAGGAATATGACTTAATTGATATCTTTCCACAGTGGACAATAACTTATTAGAATTTTGCTTACTCTCTACTGAATATGAGTTTTGTTTTTTTTTTTTTATTTCAGCAAAAGATAAAATAGATAAATGGCAAAAATCGTGACTGTGCCATTTCCTTTTCCACTGTCCGCATCCATTCTCTATTCTTTGTGCCCTAGGAGGCTGACCTCTGCAGAGTGCCTCACTCATGCCCCCATGTGGGCCGATCCAGTTAGTTGGGCTAATGAGAGGCCACAGAGAGATCAAAGAGGAGAGGAAATAGCTCTTATCCACCCTCCTTGTGATAGGCAGCATTTTATGGTTGTGCCTACGTCTACTTACCTCCAGAGTACCCCTTGGCCAGGCCTTCCTCCATGTCTGTAACTATCACTGGGCTTCGGTAGCATGATTTTCTGATGTTATCTTTTCTGGTATAAGGCCAATAACGACATGCTAGCGTCCGAGTGACTCAATGCCCCTTGTTATTTCCCTTAAGCTTGCCCTTACTTCTGTAAACGTTTCCTTTATTAAAGACTCTTAAAAAATCTGAGTGGGAACCTGTTTCCTGATGGAACCTTGACTGATACTGTACGTACATTTTCAATAAAGTCTTTTTGGAATTGTGTAAAAGAATGAGAAGCTGAGTACAGAAATTGCATGTTCTGCCCTTTATAACCTTAACCCTGACCATGCAAGCTTTCTCATACTTTGAGCTCTTCAAAAGAATCTATATAAATCCAAGGCTTCTCCTTATAATTCTTGTTTTCTTTGAACTTGTTAAAGTTTAAATCCCTGCAACAGAGCCAAGCAGGAGGCCTCCAAACAGACCTCTGCTGTTTTAATAAAAGGAAAAGAAAAAGGGAAGATAAAATAATGAAGTAAAAGACCCTGAGAAGTGACACAATTTTGAGATTCTAGCATGTTTGCAGGGTAAAAATAACTAGTAATGCAGAAAAAAAGCCATCATTAAAAGCTTAGATTTTATCATATAACTATGATCCCTTTAGATGTCATTTTATTTTAGCTATTATTTGCATGTAGTATTTGTGGGAAAGTTAGATGTATAGGTATATTTTCATTTGTTTTTAAGATTTACATCTCAAATAAGATAAGGGGGGGAAGCACTGTGATTTTAATTTGTACAATGCCAAATATAAAATAAAAATGTTCTAATCTCTGTAAGTACTGAAATCACAAGAACTGTAGGAGAATTGTGTCATTATATAAAGTAATAGAAATCCTGGTCTTATTATTTTTAAAACTTTGATTTACCCAGCCAAACAGGTTAATAAAATAAAGGATTGAGGGTGGATTTCTCTTCCAGTGAAAAGTCTAAAAACAAAAGTCTAAGAGAAAAAGTCTGAAAGAGTACAGTTGGATAATTCTAAACCATTATAAGATTAAAGAGATGTCTGCAGCATAAAGGCAAGTTTTATACACATAAAGATCCAACAGGGTGGCAGTGGATACCTGGCTTGTCATGTTACTGACACTTTTTGAAAGAAAGGATTATGATTAAATATCTTGGCTGGATCCTGTCGGGAAAGTGAATTTTCTGATCGTTTTGTTCACAAAAACAAAGCTAATGATTTCTCACTGAAATTAGCAATATAAAGGGTAAAAACAGAGCCACCCATAAAACCCGCCTGCAAATGAGTATCAGCCTTGTTTCTTTGTGATGGTCTATGCATTTGATACTGTTAAAACACAATGCTAGGAAAAGTCTATCAAAACCCAAACTGAAGAATTACAGCTAATCATACAATATACTACCACAAAATTTTAATTTCAACTTCTAGCTTTTCTATGTTTTTCTGTATGACAAAATAAAACGTATGACTTTGGTAAACACATTTTTCTACATTTCTGTATTTTTCTTCAGAAGCATCAGGAACAAGTACCATGTGAGATTAGGTTAATGACAGATTACTGAAGAACTAATATTGTTATGTAAGGTAAAAAATATTGGCAATGCAAGATTTTGTTCTATACCTGATTTAGGTTGAGTTTTTAGTTTTTATAAATCTATACCTGACTCGTGCTGTGTTTTATTTGCTATCAATGTATTCTTGTATGCAAAGATTTAGAATAACAAGGTTACTGCAATTCTTAACTTGTGTTCATGTTTTAAAATTCTCACATATATTGGGGGTTCTAACCTTCCAGTACCTTTTTCACTTTATTTAGTTTACTAATGTATAGGTAACAAAAGATTCTCTTCCAAACTAGATTTTGTATTCTTAAAAGGATCTTCTTCCTGAATCCATTTTATTTATTATGATGAATAAAGTAGGACAATCTAAAAGAATATCTGAATGCACTGTCTCTCCTGCTCCTGAAATTGAATGCAAAGCTGACCCAAAGCTTTTTATCTCTAGGTCTTATCCTCAAATATTGGTCTCTTTATAGATTTGTGTTTAAGCATTTAGAGTGTGGAGCAATTGATCCTCATGTTCATGAAATATAAAATACAGAAAATGGTAGTATTAAACTCATCAATAATAGGGTAAATGACATGTATAATGTATATGTACTGTTTAACACAGTTGCTGAAATACACTACTATTATTCAAAATCAGTGGTGAAATCCAAAAATTCTGTGTTTCCCAGAGCAGAGGAAAAAACAAGGAATCTCCTAAATTCTCAAAAGAATACATACCAAATGTTCTCACTAATAACCTCACAGTGTCCTCCAATTCTCCAGGTGTCTTTAATAGTTTTACCCCTCCTGATAGCATCTTCTACCTCAGCACCTGCTGTGGTTTGACACTAGTCCCTGATGACACGTGGAAGAGAAAGAAGGCAGTAATGGAATACCTGTATTCGCCTGCTTCTCATGGCATAGCATTTCTACTCCTCTGTTATTCAGAAAGAAATACATATAGATTATTTACCTGAGGCAGACAGATAACTTGAAATATTAAAAGCCCATTGCCTTTTCCTTCTACACAGCACCCCAAAGTTGAAAGCTGGAGAAAAACTCATCTGATTCTAAGCCAATTATTTGGAGGACAAAGCATCAAGTGTAAAAGAAAATAGACAGACATATTTTCCAAACACAAAATTTGTCTTTCTTTTCCATACCTGGGATGAGATCCAGCTTGATAAAAAGAGGTGAATAAAGGCAGAGGGGTAAGAATGAGAATAGATAAGTTGTTTTTGTTTGTTTTATTTTAAGGGAAGAAAGGAAAAGAATGCAGTGTTTAGTCTCCATTCACAGGGTCCCAACTCTCTGTTGCCACATGTATGAGGACCAAAATTTCCTGCAGGGGTCCAATACCACCTCATCACCATCGCATGGGAGGAGAAAGTTGGTGGTGCAGCTAAAATAGAGAGCTAAGCTAGTTGCCATAGCAATGTCTGTCTTAAAAGGCAAGTCATGAGGACAAATGAGGGAAGGGCATAAGACAGATTTCATATGTTTACCATGTTTCGGCCATCCTGGAAATCTTTAGTTTTCTCAATGATGCTGAGCTATTTCCACAATTTTGGTTTTTGCAATGACTATTTCTTGTGCTTGGAATGGTCCTTCTAATGTTTGCTGAATAGGTTCTTGTTGATAGTCAGATTTCAGTTTAAGAAAGTATCCTCTGTCTACCCAGTATAAGCATCTACTCTGTTTGTCTGTATAAGATTATTGCATTTTAACATTCAATGTACCACTCATCAACCTTATTTGTATATTCATATAGCTATGTTTGTTTTCTCTCTTTCTTAACTGAATGTTTAACAAGAGCAATATCCTCACTATCTGGTTCACTATTCCAGGCTCAGTCATCAAGTAATATCTAACATAGAATATTCACTCTATAAATATTTAATGAATTGAATGGATAGATAGATGTTCCCCTAAGCAGTAAGCAGACATATCCATGAGAAAAGTATCATGCCTTGTCAATAGAGCAACTTAGAGGTGGCAAAAAGATTGATGCTGCTTTTAGCCACCCATTTAACTCTCAGGTCAGCAGCACTCTCGAAACCTGGGTGAATTCA
Source organism: Avahi laniger (assembly GCA_963575035.1). Taxonomy (NCBI): domain Eukaryota; kingdom Metazoa; phylum Chordata; class Mammalia; order Primates; family Indriidae; genus Avahi; species Avahi laniger. The sequence goes on from CAUYSK010106327.1 coordinate 61,328, forward strand.
GTAATCCTGTGAAGACACACAGGTTTCATCCCTTCCTTGTATTCATATATTGTTCGTGCTGAAAATGTTGAAGAGTTACCATGCCAACATCAGGAACCAGCAGAGACGTAGAAAGGAAATACTTGCTTATAGTCTCCGGTCTCTCATTCACAGTATGCAGCCATTATTGAAATACACATTGGTCTTTGCCTTTTGCACTGATATATAGTATTGTGTGCACCCACGGTTTAAACATGGGACCTAGAATAGTTTAAGGAAAAAACAAAGATACATTTCTTTAGTTGTGGTAAAGACACTTAACATGAGAACTACCCTCTTAATTAATTTTAAAGTATATGATCCAATATTGTTAACTCTAGGCATGATGCTGTACAGCAGATCCCTAGTACTTAATTATCTACAAAACTGACACTTTATATACATTAACAGCAACTCCCCATGTTTCTCTGCCCCCAGGATATCAAAGAGACACCTGTACTCCCATGTTCATTTCATCCATTACTCACACTAAACAACCTAACTGTCCATCAATAGATGAATGGATAAAGAACATTTTGTTTGTATACACATAGTGGGATATTATTCAGTCTTAAAAAAGAGAATTCTGCTGCTATAACTGAATGTTTTTGTCACCGCCAAATTCATACATTGAAACCCTAATCCTCGATATGACGGTATTTGAAAATGTAGACTTTGAGAGGTAATTAGGTCATGATGATTGATCCCTTATAATAGGCAATGAGAGCTTGCCTCTTGTTGGGAGGGGAAGATACAGCAAGAAGGTAGACCAGGAAGAGAATGCTCACCAGGAACCCATTCAGCCAGCACCTTGATCTTGGACTTTTCCAGCCTTAAGAACTGTATGTTATTGTTTAAGCCACCTAATCTATTGTATCTTGTTATAGCAGTTGGAACTGACTAAAACACCTGCCATTTGTTACAACATGAATAAACTGGAAGGACATTATGCTAAATGAAATAAGCCAGTTGCAGAAGGACAAATATTAAATGACTTCATTTATATGAGGTGTCTAAAATAGTTGAGATTATTTTTTAACTGTACTGACTGGTTTATTTTTCCAAAGTAAATAATTTTAGAAATGTCTCGCTTGGTTGAATTTACAAAGAAACAGTAAATTAAATGAAAATTATTGATATGTCAAATACATTTCATTCAAGTAAGACATTATTATTATTTTTAGCACTTTTTAATCAAGAAAAAAAAAAGCTTTCCAAGTTTTTTTTACTATAACTCTTAACTCTACGAAGAGAAAAAAGTAGCTTTATTTTTTGCAACAGATGCTTTGTTTTAATTCTAAGGCTGTGAGTCTATCTTTAGTGTCTGACATAATGGTGCAGGAAACAATTATCTGAAAATTGTTGACATTACAGGAAAACAACACCAAGTGGGGGCAGGTGGGCTTGAGTCAAATGTTCAAACAGGATTAAATGACTGAGAACACTGATCTTTCTGAATTTAGTAAAACCGTTTTACTTAACAGATTTGCTACAGCCTCTCTTCACTGCCTGAGCAATCCTTGATTTCTGATCTTGGTCTCTGCCTGCCTTCCCTGGCTTCTCAGACGTTTTGTATAGATACTACTCCTGATCCCACTGTAGTCCCACCCTGATGACATCTCATTCTGGGTTTGATAAGGTTGTAAAGTTGTTCTCCTGTTTGGGGTACAGAACAGTAGATTGGGCAGAGCTACTAACAGGTCTGATTGGCTTTATACCAGGTTTAACATGTTTTGAAACCTCACTGTATGTGATTTAAATATTTCCGTTAGAGGGCATAAGTCATAGCGATAGGTCTGTTTCACCTACGTAAATTTTAAAATGTAAAACATCCAGTGAAATTCACAAAATAGACAATTCCAAACTATGAAATATTCCTCTGATTTTTATGAAGATAAGGTATAGGTAGCTGAATGGCTCTATGACAGATAGATAGAAGATAGATAAACGGATAGAGGCCTTGCAAACAAAACTACTGCACTCTAATATTGTAGTCACCTGATCCATAGTGAATGAACTAAATGCCATCCGTCTAGCAAAAGGCCAAGTCATTTAGCTTTCCCAAGAGAATAATCAAACAAATAGGAAATTTGTTTCAGTAACAGGAGAACTAAGCCAGAACAATGACTGAAGTAGATTTTCATAAATCAATAACTACAAGGCATTAATACAAGGCAGTATTTGAGTAACTTGTATTATCTGCAGTCACATTATTATTGTTTGTAAGTAAACTTTTTAATACTGTTACTTCTTGCTTTTACTTATCGTGGATAAGGCTTAATAAAAAAATTAAACTCATAATTTAAAATAATTTTATACTAGAAAATAGCAATTGACTCCCATTTTTGTTGTTCTTTTCATTGTTTCAGTATCCTAATAATAGTGATATTAGTGTTATTTTCTAAAATTCAGACATTTCCAGAAGACTTTGGATATTTTCCAGCCTCACTCCCTATGTTGAAGAACACCTAACTTGAAGGTTTTTAGTGAAAATTACAATGGATGACAATGTTTATAGCTTTTAAATCAATGGTAGCAATAATAATTTTAGTGACATAACAGTGAATATTTTTCTTTCTTTTAGATGTTAACACACAATTAGATCTAAATAAACCCAGATGCCTTAGATGAGAAAATCTATACTACAATTCTGACTAAAGAAAAATACTCTCCATTGGGAAACCCACATTATATCTTCAGCATAATGTAGATTATTTAATAAATTCTGCATGAAAAATGATGTGTAGAACTCTAGTCATTCCTGCTGTCATCTGAATCTTTGGATTCTCCAGTTATAAATGTTCAGACTTGGAATAGATTCCATACTTCACATTGGCAATTTTATAAAATAATTTGACTTTGTAAGAACTTAAAGAATAAAATTTACAGGCCAAGATTATTTAATCTAATAATTACTGAAAATATACGGGAAAGTACATAAGCAATTTTTAAATAAAAGAACTTCGAAAATGGTATATTTGTAGAAAATTTAAAAGTAAATCCTCAAACTAAATAATATGTAAACTGGGAAAAAATTGTCATTCACATAAAACTGATATTAGAATACGCATTGTATCAATCTTAGCAACAATTTATCTCATTTTGATTGTGTTTATGTTGATATTCTCCATCACATTCTAGTTGTAAACTGAGATAAACCTGAAGAACGAAGATGATAGTGAGAAACAAAAAATGGAGTTGAGTAGTGATAAATCAGAAAAGAATACCAGAAACAACATTTGAAACCATGTGAATGGACCCTTTTTGCCAAGGTAGAGAATCAGTGTAAGGAAATGCCCTTAGGAGCACTGGCTTTCACTGGGAGAGGGGACAGGGAAGATAGGTCGAAGAACTGAAAAACAGTATTCACAGAGGCAGGAAGGAAACACTTAAACTTTTGGCCATAGAGGTCAAAGGGTACACTTTTAAAGTGCTAAGAAAATGGAATGTAACTCAATTGTTTCACATATATGGGAATAGGAGTAGATATTTCAATTCTCTTTAATTGCTTCCTTTTTCTAAAAATAAATGTAATCTGCAACATAAAAAAATGCTATCAATGGCAGCTTTAAAAGGTGGTAGCTGCTAAGGGAAGGAAAATATGTGCGTATGTATGATTGCATACATGTATGTATGTATTCACATATGTGTATATATGATATATATGTTAGGTAGATAGCTAGGGATTTCAGGTCTCCTAGGGATGAAAGTGGGCCTTAATCCTGCCCCAGGCGACTGCCACACCTGGAAGAGAGAACACCCCATGAATCTGCCAATCAGAACTTAGTGGTCCAACTGCAAAAGAATGCAGAGGACGCTCTAGCCCATGGGCCAAACAGCATAGATACAATGGAGTCTAGAAAGGGACCCAGAACAACTGGCTTTCAGAGAGATTCATGGGAGATCCACATGCATAATAAGACTCAGATCGTGTAACTCCCAACTGTCCATCAAAGTGTCAGGGTTTAGTCTTGGCGTGCTCATGGCTGAAGAATGACCAGACACGTCAAAGTTAGGCAAGCAGGAAAATGAGGTTTATTGAGGAGAAAAAGATAGGATTATAGGGCAAGAGCAAAATATAAGTTTACAGAGCATGATACATATGACACAGATAGATGACAACTGGACCCATTGTAGCAGCAGGGCAAACACAAGGAAGGGAAAAAAGAGAAATTGATTGTGGTCTGTATGCTATTTTATAGTTCCTGGACATAGACCTCACTTGTCATTCAGAGGGCACCGTGGAACCACTTTGATTGGACAGTTGGGGAGCTTCATGACCTGAGTCTTACTGTGCATGTAAGTTTTGGGTCACTTTGCAGATTTTATGGTACCCATAGGGCTTGGCCCATGGGCTAGAGAGTTCTCCGCATTCTTTTGCAGCTGGCACGCCAAGTTCTGATTGGCAGATTTGTAGGTACTCTCCTGTCCCAGGTATGGAGAATTAGGGTTGGGCAGGACCACAGTGGGGGCAACAGCATGCATTTTCATCCCTAGGAGACTCAGAATCCCTCACTACCTACCTAACAAAAGTGGTTCCATAATGACATCTGAACCACAAGGAGGTCTCTATTTGGACACCATAAAACAAGACCCAGACCATAACCAAGGTCACTTTTTGCTACAACAAGGGATCCAGTTGTCATCTGTGACTTATGTATCTTGCTCTGTAAACCTATATCTTGTTTTTGCTCTATAAGCCTATCTTTCTTCTCCTAAATAAATTACACCTCATGCTTGCCTTACTTTGGTGTGTCTGGTCATTCTTTGGCCATGAGCACACCAAGAACAGAAAACACAGAACGAGATTGCCAATTCACTCAAACATCTAGAATATAACTTTATCTGAAATCATATGTCATAAATTATAAAATATCTCAAAGAAGGTATATAAAGTATATATATAATTTTTATTTTATTGTTTTATCGTCTGTCTTATAAAACATTTTCCAGATTTCATAAACATTTCTATCACATTACCATGATTAGTAAAGACAGGAATATATTCTATTGAATTAATCAGGCTAATGTAGATGGCCAAAGTAATGAATTCTAAATCTGTTCAAGATCTAGCAATTTTCAAGTAGATTAAATAATCATTTCCTTAGGTTTTTTATATTTTATTCTTCATAAAACAAAATCTTGGTAGATTTTTAGGATAGCAATACTGCTTCCAGATCTCCATCATATAATAAGGATTTAGTACATCATTTGCAGGATATCCATATTTGCATATTTTTCTCAATACATTAGCATAACAATTTTATTCTTGAGCATCTGTCACCCCATACTAAGTTCAATCACTGCTGTAGTTATAGGGGAGACAATGTAAGAAAATTAAATATCAATAATATCTAGTAAGGAAATTTTTTTTTCAAATATAACTAGTATGTATACCATCTATTAATAGCACTTTTAAATAAAAGTATCATATAATTTAACCCACAAACAAATTCAGATAAGGCATTTAATTTTATATTGTATCACATTATTTTACAAGATTTTCCCATGACTACACATAAAATAATCCCCATATATTGATAAGGAAAATAATAAAATAGTTACCTAGAAACCATACTTGGACAAGAATATATCTATAAGTTAAAACAAAAATAAAACTATATTTGATGATAGACTATCTCCACATATCCAATAACAAAAATTTAATTTGATATCTTATCATTTAACCAACATTTCAAAATTTCATTAAGAATAATAGAAAGAGAAAGCATTTTGAATAAATATTTCTCAAAAATCTAATATTTGTATACATCAATAAAATAATAGCAAGAAAATAAGAACCTAAGATGGGGTTTTCAACTTTTTTTCCCCTCATAAACAAATATCAACATCAACCACAGTTTGACCATGAGAGAAAGGTGTGATACTGTTCCACATCCATCATAAGGGTCATGTCCAACACTCCTGTAGCAAAAGACAGGTTTTCAGGAGAAAAACATAGTAAATTTCTTTAGTCAATGTTTTATGTGACATAGAAGCCTTTGGAAATGAAAACTCAAAGACCCCAGGTAAAACAGAATATTTTTATATGCTTAGGACACAAAGAATTGGCAGCTGTGTAGAAATGGGATTGGAACAAAAATCTATGATCTGATGATAATAGACTGAGGGGAAAATCCCAGCAATGCTTGTCTTTTCAGATTCTTCTTGGTCTCTCTGTAGCATTCCTTCTCCCTCCCCCATTCTCATCCCCTGGAACAGGGCAAGCCCCCTCTGAAATGAGAGTCTTCAAGGGAAGAGGGGGAGGGTGAACTTTCTAGATTTTATGGCGTGGGATAGAGTAGAGGAGTTCTAGTTTCCATGACCTGCCAGGGGCAGAGGAATTCTGACTTCTTTGCATTGTTTTGGGGTGAGCTTAGAAAGAGGGGCAGGAGACAGAAGGACCAGGACCAGAGAAGGTCAGAAAGACTTTCTTCTAAGGCCTTTTCAATGCCCTTCAGTTCAAAGTACTCACATGCCATGATGCCATACTTTGGGGTATCATGTTCTGAATTCCAACAGTAGTAATGATACTTGTTGTTGTTGCTACTGCTATGATTGCTACTTTCACTATTCACATTGATTATTGAAAAATAATTTTGGCACAGAAATGTGTTCTTTGCATTTTTAGGAAAAAGAACAAAAATTAAAATCTACAGACCCTTGACTTTGTGTCAATCTATTGGGTTGTTAGTTTATTTACACACACTCTCCATGTTACCTATTAATAATGATGCAAAAATAACAATATACAAGAAATTTTGACCACAAAGAGTTGTACTAGGAGGTTTATTGCCTATACTTTTTATTTTATATTTATTTTCAAAGAATATTCATGTTACTGTTATCTGATAATCTTTAATGTTATCAATATTGCTACTACAAATAAAATGTTCATATTAATCTCCAAAAATCTAATTTCATTTGGTTTTTCTGCTCTTATTCCTTTTATTTCTTCTATCTTCATTTCATTGATGCTTGTTGGTTTTCCTTACATAAATGTTAGTTAGATATCCAGGGACCTCCGGCCCCTCCTAGATACAAAGACGGACACTCCAAGCAATTGCTACAGGGAGGAGAAGGAATGCCCCACAAATGTGCCAATCAGAACTTAGCACACCAACTGCAAAAGAATGCAGAGGATTGTCTTGCCCAGGGGCCAAGCAGCACAGGTACAATAGGGTCTGGAAGGTGACCTAGGAAAACTTAAGTCTAATTATCATGTCATTATCTTAAACCTACATTGTTATTCACTCCCTCCCAAATGGGCTTTCAGAGAGGCTCATGGGAGATCCACATGCGCACTAAGACTCAGGTCATATATCTCCCAACTATCCATCAAAATGGTTTCATGGTGACATCTGAACCACGAGGAGGGATCAATCCAAACACTATAAAAGAAGACTCCAGACCATGATCAAGCCTTTTTGTTATGAAAAGGGGTCCCTTAGTCATCTGTAGTAAATGTATCTTGCTCTTGCTCTATAATACTTTCTCTCCTGTATAAATCTCGTTTGAGCTTACTTTGCTTTCAGTGTGTCTCGTCATTCTTCAGTGAACAGCACACCAAGAACTGACATTTCAGACTGTTGACCTGACATAAACAATGAAAAATTATAAATATTATCCACCAGCCAAAAGGCGTGTTTGCCAGCACAAACACTAAAGGAGTCTTCTCCTTTATTCTCACCTCTCTAGCCCAAATTTCTCCTCAAAAGAAAAGGAAACAATCCATTATCAGTGATACTTCTTGATTTCTTAGACTTCTCTAGGAAGTTGGTCATCAAAACTTCAATGCTATCTACAAATTCTTACTGTAAACTTTAATCCCTCATACTTTCAGTCCTCATGTTTACCAAGCTGCCCATAGAGAACATTTTGTAATAAAAGAACACAATAATTTGAAATCCCTATATTTGGAATTTATTATGATTTCAGTGTAAAAATATTTCCATGTCCCTTCCTTCCTTTCTCCCTCCCTCCCTCCCTCCCTCCCTTCCTCTCTTTCTTCCTCTCTGATACTTTGATCTACATATCTTTTAAAACATAATGGAATTTTGTTTTTCTTTTATTCTGGAAACATTTCCTTTCTTTCCTGCTTTACATTAGGAAGATTTATAAAGAAGAACAAGAATAAATAATTTGATGATACAATCTACTTTCCATATCTGAAAATCAGTACTGTAGAGGATTAAATGGAATTATCTGTCCCCACTACCCAAATTAGACATTAACTAATACTCTAATCTAAAACAGATAAAATTTTATAAAATTTCTTTTGTTTTTTTACTAAAGGTTTGCATATCTTCCTCAAGAATATTTAGAAGGCAATAAATATCAAAACAAGAAAGAAAACATTTATCTGGTAAGAAATCTGCATTTTATGAAATATTTTCACTGCTTTCCAATCTTGCAGTAAGCAATGAATTTATGTCCTGGGATATTTTGTGACCCAGGTAAGCTTTTCAAGCCTCATTATTGTGTAGACATCTGAAAACATTTGCATTGTTAGTAATAAATTTGCACTTGAGCTTCATGAGAATGTGTACCAAAAAAGCAATAACTTTTTTTTTTTAATTTTTTCTTGTAGCAGGTTACTACAAAAAGAAACAGTCTTTACTTTTATATATTCTATGGAAAAGTATTTAATCTGTATCACAGAATTGAGAAGTTTCCTTTGAAAGTTTGAAAGAAAAATAATTGATAGTATTTGCTTTCTAAAATGTAGAACTCTCCAAATACTTTTACTGAGTGTTTTTCTCTACTTTTCTTTCTTTCCCTTTGTTGTTGACAGACCACAGGTTTATGAGCCTTTATTAAAATTTAGTAGAAAAGATTAAGTGTTCTGTCTTCTTGAAATACAAATCAAAGTAATTTGGCTCATTCCTCTTTATGTAGCTATAGTACAACTTTCTGTAAATAATCTACAGTTATGCAAAAAAAAAACACTTTATTTTCTTGTCTAATAAACAAGACCAACTCCTAAGCATTTTTACCCTCAATAGCCCATTTAAAAACTCTCCTCTACTCTGTAGGTCTTCATGACCTGGATTCTGCCTATATCTCTCATCTCATAATTCACATCAATTTAAACCTTAGTCTCCATAAATTATTTCCAGTTTCTGGAACACTATTAGTACACTACATACCTTTAAGTTTTGAAAATGTTTTGTCCTCTATCTGGAAAAGCCATTTGGCAATGTTTCTGTGGAATATTAGTGTCTATCATTCAAAATTTCCTTTGGACTTCATGTCCTTTCTGAAATCTTCTGATTAGTCTACAAGCTATTTGGACAGACATCACTACTGTCTTACCTTCTGCTTCTTTTATGCTATTATCATGAGATAATGGGCATTATCACATGGTTTTGTAACTATGTATTTAAATACTCCATTATAGGTAATGTTTGTATGTATGTATATAAAATGGAATTTATGATACATATGTTTGTGCATTATATATATATATATGTGTGTGTGTATATTTTTTCTTGCACTTTTTGAGAACATGAGAATACCATATATTTTATAAATTCTCACTTTCTAGAATAAGGTCCTCCAAACACTAACTGTTCAATGTATGCATATGGAAATATACTAACCTTTGAAATGCAAACAAAATGCTGCTTTAAATCAAAAGATGTATAAAACTCGATAGTGCTTTAGGACATTTCTTGCTTTTCACTGAACCAAGAAATCATGGTAGGATGTTCACACATCTTTGTACCCCTAAGGAAAGTTTATTTCACATACCTCCCCATAATGTAATCATTCTCATGTTCTTATATTTGTGGGAGCTACTTATTGATTTTACTATGGCTCTGTTTCTTCTCTTCTTCTCTTCAGAGTATCCTTAACTTTCTTGGGCCCCTTCAATGTGTTAGTGTCATGTATTTCCTGACAGTTATAGGACTAACAGTTTACTTCTTTCTTTATGCTTCCCCTGCCAATTATCTTTGCAGCAAAAGTATGATAATCTCTCCTGAGTTGTTTTCTTATTAAATTACCCACGCTGTAAGAACCAAAGGTTTCCATATAACTTAAATATTCCCTCAAATATCTAACAAAATCCCGTTGTGTAAGTGTCTTCAATAACCCCTGCTGATGAGGTGTAAATGGAAAAAGGAAATAGAAGATGGATATTCTTTGTTTTTCCTCAAGAGGAATGGCTGTTTATTTTTCCCATTTCATGTCCCGTATCTAATTTTGCAATTCAACAGAAGATGATGAAGAATTTGCAGTTTCTGTTCTGTTTCTACACATCTGCAGGTGAAGCTATTTTTGTGACAGAATTTTGTAAGAGAATCACACTTGCTGCCATTTTGAGGCAACTGTTTCCAAGTTTGTAGGTCTCAAGGTGAGTGATTCTAAATAAAGACTAACTGGAAGAGCTCATGGCTTATGAGAATTAAAAAAAAAAAATCCTTCCAATGTTCTTGTCTTCAGACTGCTAGAATATCTAAAAGGAAATAATGAAAATTATACTCAATCCATATAGAATATAATTTAAAGATATGACAACAGAATTGTATATGTTCTGTGTTTTTTTGTTTTTAATATGTCCCTTCCAATGTAGAATATTTCCCTATGAGTCTAATTTTGATGCTTTAAACTATCATTCTATAGGCTATAACTCTGTGTTAACATTACTATTCCTTTCCTTACTTTCTTAACTCCTTCACTGTTTTAAAGCTTATCAACCCCCGTCAGTGCTTGAAAGTTAACGGGAAAATGCAATGCTTCTTTTCTTCCCTCCCTGGATTGAATATTCTTGAATTAAATCATTCATTTATCACAAGCCTTGGATAAATCAGTGAAGAGGAAAATCATTTCTAAAGTCTTTATTGATGTAGTAGTGATTGCAGCATTATAAAATAGCATGCTATTAATTCTTAGAATCTATATGTCACAAAAGGTCATAATCCCATTGTCTGGCTACTTTTATTACCCTATACCAAGAGCATTATTTATATACATAATATGTCACTCAGGGATTTTAAACTGCCACATCTTGCTCATCAGGTAATATAATCAGGTCAACTCTATTACTTCAAATCATTTTGCTCTGTGGAAAAGGACAGAACATAGATTTACCTGAGTACTTAATGTCTTTACAAGTTTGTTTAATACTACAAACTTCATGAATATATTTGGTTTATGTCCTTTCCAATTTTAGTACTAAATGTTGTAGTAAGGATAATCACTATGTAGCTGCATTTGACAACATTCAAAATCAAAGGAAAACATTTTTTGTCATAGAAGAAAAGAGAAATATAAAAACTTTGATGATAGATATGTAATATATTTTTCACTTTCTATTTTAATTTTGATAAAAGGAAAATGTAGAAAAGAATATTTTGGAAGAATTTCAATATAAATCATGAAAATTAAATTTTGGTAATCCATTATAATAACTAGGTCAAGATATTATTCCACGTCCTTTCTGCCTCATCACATAGCAGCAGAAATAATCCCACTGGAAAAAAATTGATCTTGTTCCTCCTCTGATACAAATTTATCCACGATTAATTTTCATATTTTGAATAGAAATCAAACTACTTTCTAAGGTATATAAGATTTATACAGCACCTTCCCCCTCAGTAGCCCCATCCTGCTAAGTCAATTTTGCAAGACTCCCTCTTCCACCTGTGATACCTGATCACCCTTGACATCTGCTCAAGTTCCTTAGCCCCCACTCTTGATGTTATGTCCTTGGCCTTCCTTTATCAGGAACATTGTTAAGTCAGTTAAGCAAGAATTCACCACCCTTGATGTCTCCTCTTAGAAAATTTCCACCCTCTGGTCCTTCTCCTCTGCTACAAATTCCCTGCTATTAATATCTTTATTGTATGTGGAGTTGAGCCCAATCTCTCTTCTTGAATAAAGATTTTTCTACCATTTTTAAGAACTGTCAGAATACTTTTTTCTTTAACGCCATACATCCATTTCATGCTTGCCTCATTCTCCTTCTTGCTCACCATTTTCTCACTGCACTACTATCTGTAACTTTCTGTAACAAATGAAAAGTGTTGTCATTTAAAATAAGTGCATAGGTTTATTGCCCTTGTGTTACTTTCTACTCTACTCTTCTGGCAACAAGGTTGTTCTTCTAATCGAGATCTTTCACCTTCAAAGTCTATTTCATAATGTGTCATTCCTGATAATCGTTCATGCTCCCTCCCCAGCCTCCTCTCAACCCCATATATTGTCTTTAATAATCTCAGATTTTTACTTCCCCCCTACACACTGTACCAGGCTGTCATATCCATAGTATATTTTCTCCAGTACATAGCATATTTCATATTACATAGCAAGGCTTAACAGGTATTGTGAAGAACTGTAACAGGTCTGAGATTTTATCCAGCTTAAAAGCTAACAAGTTAATTTATACTAGTTCCATGAATGCTGGAAGAAGACAGAGATTCTTGAGGTAATGCAAAGGACTTTATTACAACACAGAAATAGCATCCATTTTATACTCACACCGGTTTTTCTTATCCCCTAAGTTCTGTGGGAGAAGCATAGATGGTGGGCCCAGATGGCATTCCCAGATGGGCCCAGATTGCAAATACAGTAGATTCCATTGATGCAGAGAAACATTGGTATTTGAGAATTCAAGTCTTCTAGGTTGGACATTCTTCTTATGCACTTGGCTAGATTTTTATGAAGATATATTTTATTCTATTTTATTACACATATGGGGTTTTAGCTGGAATTGATATATCTTTATCATTATTGTTTATTTTTTATTTTTTTTATTTATTTTTTATTTCAGGAAATTACAGGGGTACAAACATTTCGGTTACATGTTATGACTTTGCCATATTCCAACCATGATTTGAGATGTGCCCTTCCCCCACTACAACGCTCACCGTGTCCATCAGTTGTGAGTTTACTGCCCCCAACCTTCCTACTCCCAAATAATATTACTACTGTGTGGGCACCTTAGTGTTAATCAGTCAGTGCCAGTTTGATGGCGAGTACATGTGGTGCCTATTCTTCCATTCTTGTGATACTTCACTTCAGAGGATGGGATCAAGCTCTATCCAGGAAAATGTAAGAAGTGCTAGTTCGCCATCGTTTTTTATAATTGAGTAATATTCCATTGTATACATATACCATATTTTATTAATCCACTCATGGATTGACGGGCAATTGGGCTGTTTCCATCCTTGCTATAGTATTATTATTTTAGACAGAGTCTCACTCTGTCACCCAGGCTGCAGTGGTCTCGTAGCTCGCTGCAATCTCAAACTCCTAAACCCAAGCTATCCTCCTGCCTCAGACTACTAAGTGGATGGTACTATAGGCATGCACCACCACCCCTGGTTAATTTTCCTTTTTTTTTTTTTTGTAGATATGGGGTCTCACTCTTGCGTAGGCTTGTTTGAAACTCCTGGCCTCAAGCAATCCTCCTGCCTCGGCCTCTCAGAGTGCTGGGATGACAGGCGTGAGCCACTGCACTGGGCCTAGAAATAAAATATATTATTATAGGAAAATTTTTAGAATCTGTGGAAACTTATATGAAGGAAGAATCTGGTTTTCCCTCCTGTATTATCTTAGAAGACTGAATACACTGTAAGGTCAAATCAGAAACTAAGTGAAATGGCCAAGATTCCATACTATAAATATGAATATCTTAAACAAAGAAAGACATTAAGCTATGTATAATCAATGTGTACTTAAAATCTCTGAAATTATTTTAAGTATGTAATTTCATAATGAAAATTTTCTAGAAGAATAAAAGAACCCTCATATCTGACATTTTCCTATCTCTAATATACAGGTACTATCCTGTCTATTTTTGCAGTCTTTACTAAGACTTTTTTTTTTTTTTTTTATTTCAGCATAATATGAGGGTACAGATGTTTAGGTTACGTGTGTTGCCCTTGCCCCCCCTCCCCCCCTCAGTCCAGGTTTGAAATATGTCCATCCCATTGCGTGGTGCACATTGCACTCTTTGTGTACACATATACCCGTCCCCTACTCCCTCCTCCCCGCTTCCCCCTGCCCAATATCTAATAGATGCAATTCTTATATATGCATTTATGTGTTGATACGTTAATACCAATTTGATGGTGAGTACATGTGGTGCTTATTTTTCCATTCTTGGGATACCTCGCTTAGTAGAATGCGTTTCAGCCCTTTCCAGGAGTATATAAGAGGTGCTATGTCACCATTGTTTCTTAAAGCTGAATAGTACTTCATGGTATACATATACCACAGTTTATTAATCCACTCATATATTGATGGACACTTGGGCTGTTTCCACATCTTTGCAATTGCTGCGTGCTCACTTTGCTCCTGCCACACTGGCCTCGTTATCTTCCTCCAACTTGCTAGACATGCCCCAGCATAGGGCTTTGGCAATGCTGTTTAGTCTCATCGGAATGCTCTCCCTTGGGATATAAGTGTAGCTAAACACTTTATTTCCTCCAAATCTTTTCTCAGTTAGCAGCACCTTTGTGACTTATTTAAAACTGCCCTCATCTGCTACTACTCACCACATACACACACACACACACACACACACACACAATTTTTTCTCATAGGACTTACTGCCTACCCACGTATTACCTTCTCTTAAAAACTTATTTATTATGTTTATTGTTTGTTTGCTTCCCTCACAAATACAAAAACTGTACAAGAGCAGGAATCCTACTCTGTTTACTGATATGTTCAAGTGTCCAAAACCACATAGAATGGTGTTTGTCTTTAGTATTTAATAAATATGTTGAATGGAATCATCTAATCAATTTGTTTAGAAATTCTGTCCAGTTGATCTCTTCAGCCGTTCTTGTAGGGCATTGAGATTCCTTAGTTTTGTATAGATTTCAACTCTGACGGCCTTTTCTCTTAAAAAATACCAACAATATTTTGAAGAGGAAGGCAGTAAAATATTGAGTTATGTGCTCCAAGTGTTCAGAGTATTCAGAGTATAATAAAATAAATAACCATATCTTTTATATATATGTAAAATTGCTTTGAAATCTGTAGAATACAGTCTGGAATACTATGGGTTGGTTCTTTTTGACAGAGTTACTATGAATTACATGCCTTTTTAAAAGTATATTTCAACTTTTCAGCCTGTAAGTACAAGTATGTGATTTGAATCTGGTTGACACAAAACAACAAAAATATAAAAATGTCTGTTTTTATTAAGATTGTCTAGTTGGTGGAAAATATATGAATCTAACTCATTATTTGAACATCACACTGCTTTTTATTTGGTATTAATTCATGTAGATATAAGCTAGAAAATATAAAATTTTTCATTGGAGTAAATTATCCTGGATAATATGTCACTTTAGCATAATATTCCAATTAATTGTCACCATTTTTCTAAACTGCGTACTCTACCAAATTCTAAATCTTTGCTATAAATGTCTTTGTTTTCACTTTCAGCAAAGTTTTGTGGCGACCCTGGCATACCTGCCCAAGGAAAAAGAGAAGGCAAAAGCTTTATATACCAGTCTGAGGTTTCATTCAGCTGCAATTCTCCTTTCATATTAGTGGGATCCAGCACCAGAATATGTCAAGCAGATGGCACTTGGAGTGGTTCGTCCCCTCACTGCATAGGTAATATTAATTAAAGACTCATTATGTTCAGTAATTATGGAATTGATAGGTAGCAGTGACATTTAATGATTTTCTTTATCCTATAATCTATAGTTGGCTAAATATGAAAAACAAATGTAACATCTTGAAGCAATTAGAAGGCACTGAAAATGAATATTGGTAGAACATATGACATTATTGTTGGCATTTTAAGCTTCCTGAAGAAACACTTGAAATAATTTTGTTGTATATCAGTAAAATAAAAAAAGAAAGCTTTCAGATTAATGACATTATTAAGTACCAATATTCATTTAGATCTTACAGTTAATAAAGCATATTCATATGAAATGACACTTGTTCTAAAAATATCCAAAAGATCTATTGATTTCAAATTTTCTGTAAGTACATTTCTGTAATCCCAAAATTAAATGCCATATTTGGTAAACTAACCAAATTACCTGTCATACAAAAAAACCAACTCAGAGATTATCTACCATTCTTTATACCTGAATCTCCTACAGGTGTCAGTGAAATCTAAATTACTAAATCCTATTTCTAGAAAAAACTTCAGGGAAGTATTATCCTGCCTGAAATCATAATTTAGCAAGGTCCTTGGGCAAATGTTTTATGCATGTATACTTCTTTCATACCCTTTGTTTTTCCTTAACTTTGTAGCCACAGAGTTAGTTAGATGTCAAATGCTTTTATTTTAAAAGGGTTTGGAGTTCAAGAATTGCATAATTCATATTGAATATAGTCTACCTGAATTTCGTGCTTTCAAATTAGCAGCTTTCTATCAATGGAGAGATGCTATTAGATTTACATTCTTTACTATTATCCAATGCACTTTCACTAACTTCCCCCGCCCGATCATTTAAAACTGTTTTGTATGAGAGAAATATGACCACTATAAATTTTAAAGGAATATTATGCTTTTAATCTTCACTTTAGAACCCACCCGTACCTCCTGTGAAAACCCAGGTGTGCCACGGCATGGATCTCAGAACAATACTTTCGGATTTCAAGTGGGTACTTTAAATAGATATTTCCATTTAGTATAATACTAGAACAAAATGCTTCTTTGGTTCATATGCATATGATCTTGTTGACAGAAACAATAAAAAGTCATTTTTGTATGCGTATATCTGCATTCATAAACACATTTAAAAAAGGTAATGGACAAGAAAAGAGTGAAAGTAAAGGAAATTAGGAGAAGAAAAATATGCTTCAATAAAATAGCCTAACGGAACATAAAGGTAAAATAAAATAAAAAGTGGAGATAGTAATGAGCATAGGAAAATCCATAAGAAATATGTAAAGGACAGTAAGTAAGAATAAGTGAGGGAGGAAAGGAATAAACTCTACAAGTGGGGCTAGTGAGGAAAAGTAAAGATGAAAGAGGTTAAAAAAGAGACTTCTGAGACAAATAGCAAAAATATTAAAATGTGGTTATTCGATAAGGTATTAATTGTATATATGACTAAAAATTTTTTTTAAACATCAACATTGATGTGGGAAATTTCTGGAAAATGACTATAAGATTTCATTATACGACACATAGTTGAATGTTTATTAGAGTTCTTTAACATGCCCAGTCATGTGTGGCTGACTTTCTTTCTCTCTTTTTCCAATTTAAATTTTAGGTAGAGATAGATTCAGCTAGTTTTTTGTTACAGGGGTCCAAAGAGAGCCAAACTGCATACTGATTCTGAAAGGAAATAGTCAATTTACACATTACCCAATTGCCTTGCATTACAGAGTTTTCTAAATTGTGCTATTCTGTGTGAAATTCGGTGTGAACCTGAAGAACATCCATTTCTAAGAGAAGGGCTCATCTCAGCTGCCATATTTTCATTGCTAAAAATAGTTTCCATTTATCTACAGCTCAGGCACAGTATGAACATTGATTTGATAGCATTTCCAATTCTTCTGGTTTCCCTCAGTCCTGTATAGATAATACAAAGTGTAAAAACTAGTCTCAGTCTCTATTTTAACACTGTTTTTAGAGAACTTTAGATTCTTTTATCTATAAAGGTTTGTATCAATTAATCTAAATCCTGAAAAATGGACAACTAGCTACACAGCATTAGTCCTCATCATCATATAGATGAAGAAACTGAAAGTAACTTGCTTTGATCACAGAGCAAGTTGATGATGGCATCCTGATAGAATACAGAATCTTAACGTTAATATCTGTGCACTAAATCAGGCTGATTTTCTGAAGAATATGAGTCTTTTCTAGTAAATATTTTTTGAGATGATGGAAATGGAAATTATTGAGTTTAAAAGAGTCATCCAAAAAATGAATAGAATCATTAACTCTGCATTTTAATAATTCTATTATAATCAATGAAAAATGTTATCACGAAGTTAACCTAACCTTGAATTTATATTATTTGATCTAATAAACATCTATTAGATCATTATATCCTATCTGGATCAATATAAGTAGACTAGATTTCAAATATGATAATATTAAAAATTTACTGAGTATTTTAAATTAGGGACATCAGCTTATACATGCATATGACAGGTATGCATATATATATGTACATACATACTAAATATGTTAACTAAATTTGTATAAAGCCAACACAATAAAAAGTTATATAATTCTAATTAATGCCAATTTATTGGTGGATTCGAGATGAATAAGGTCTTCTATGCAAAAGGTATCTTTATCAGTTGAGAAAAACTCTTACTTGCAAATAACAGAAACTGTTTTGAGCCTTAAGCCTAAAGACATTACAAATTATGTGCAGGTATGTCCAAGACCCCAAGTGAAGGAATCCAGGTGAGATCCATCAAACCCAGAATGTTGGCATTGGACAGCAGTACTCAGTCTTTTCTATTACTCTCTTTCTGCCTCATATTTTCTCTCTGCAAATTGGCCATATGGCCCAAGTGTGCATCATTTCTATTTACATCTCAACCACATACAGAAAGTGACTGTCTCAATCTCAATTCCAAATTTCCAGAGAAACAATCAGGATGTCCCAACTGTTGTATTCACCATGCTTTGATAAGATGGCCAGTAGTGAGTTTTGAAGTAAAATCACAGCTGCAGGAAGCCCCCTTCTGGGAGGAGCAAAAGAGGATTATGAATTGCAGAAGCACTCAAATAATTTTCTTAGTTTTCTCTTTAATGTCTTCATTTGTTTACTCTTTTTCTATATAGATTTATATAGTAGATTTTTGAACACAGATATAATTATTAACATATAAAAATATATCACCTGTTGCTAGAGATGGTGAAAACTCTATCGTTGAAAAAAGATACTTAACATTTTTCTCTTCTGATTGAAAATGTTGTAAATTGGAATAACTTTGGCTAAAAGTAGATTGGTAGTGAAGGGAATAGCTGCCAAAATGATTGATAAATATCTAGATTAACTATGGAGTAAATACCAAACACAAATATGCATAAACTGTTGTATTGCTCTTTAAATTGAGCTCTGGGCAATGGAAGATACATTATCTGGATTTAGGGCTTGGTACATAAAGTTATTATAGATATGAAATGTTTTTAATCTGACTATTTAACCTCAAGATATTTAACCATAAGATATTCAACCCTACCAAAATAACCATGGTGATAATGCATGATTCCCTGTTGTTATTGATATTAGTATCTATTACATTGAATGAGGTAAATATTTTACACAGTGTTTTATTACCTTAAATGACATGAATTATGAAAGAAAAAACTCATAAATATTTTTTCAATTAAAATCTTTTTGTTTTGAATATGAACTCAAAAAAATAAAACTTTTCTTAAACCAGGAGTCTCAGGCCAAAGTTGATGCTTAGTCAATAGAAAACTCTTGCATCTTATCTTAAGCATATATGTTATCTCTTTATTTTTATGATTTTGCCTATTCTACTTTATTTTTATTAATCTCAATTTATTTATGCCTTTTATTAGAAGCTACCTAAATTTTTCTTGGGTGAAATGTTTAGTATAAATACATAATAAAAAATATATAAATTAGTTGTTTAAAAATATATTACAGTCTGGGTGCAGTGGCTCACACCTATAAACCTAGAGCTTTGGAAAGTCTTGAGGTGGAAGGATCACTTGAGGCCAGGAGTTTGAGACTAGCCTGGGCAACATGGTGAGATCCCATCTCTACAAAAAAATTAAAAAATTAGCCAGATGTGGTGTCATGCGCCTGTAGTCCTACCTACTTGGGAGGCTGAGTGGGAGGATCACTTGAGCTTAGGAGGTTGAGGTAATAGTGAGCTATGATCAGACCACTACACTCCAGCTTGGGCAATAGAGCAAAACTCTGTCGCTAAGAAAAAAAAACAAAGAAAAATTTATAGAGGATGTATTGAATATGTACATTTTTGAAACATTTTATATATATAAGGATATATAAAAATATAGAACCATGCTGATACAAATAGACACAGTGATGAAAATTCTAGCAAGTCAAGAGTCATTTGTTATGCAATTTCATGGAGGAAAAGAGAGATCTTATTGAGAATGTTCTAAATTTATGCAAACTGTGTACTAATCCTATGACTTACTATATAAATGTCATGATTTAGGAACTAAGATATAACATTTAAGAGGAGAATAAGAAGTTAAAGAAGATAAGTGATATTTACTAATCAAACATGTCTTAAACTTCTATAATGCATCTGCATACAATATTTGGGTCAATTAAAAGTGATTTTTACTGAAACATTGGCTGTAATTAAAACTTGATATGGATTATTTTTAATTTCTGATATAAGAAACTTTCACTGGCCGGGCACGGTGGCTCACGCCTGTAACCCCAGCACTCTGGGAGGCTGAGGCGGGCAGATTGTTTGAGCTCAGGAGTTCAAGATCAGCCTGAACAAGAGCGAGACCCCTTCTCTACTAAAAAAATAAAAAGAAATTAATCGAACAACTAAAAATATATAGAAAAAATTAGCCGGGCATGGTGGCACATGCCTGTAGTCTCAGCTACTCGGGAGGCTGAGGCAGTAGGATCATTTGAGCCCAGGAGTTTGAGGTTGCTGTGAGCAAGGCTGACGCCATGGCACTCACTCTAGCCAGGGCAACAGAGTGAGACTCTGTCTCACAAAAAAAAAAAACTTTCACTATTATTTTTCACAATGTGTATAGTTGGTTATACAAACAACACTTTTTATTAGTAAATATTGGTGGGAAAGTTGTACAGAAATTAATGTTTCCAATAACTTTTATGAATTAGATTATAGGAATTTTTATGATGTTGTTACTTATCTTTTTACAAATAAGCAAATTATATTACATATTATGTTGAAAGTTATTCAGAGTCAGAAGGATGTATCATGGCAAACTGGGGAAGAATAGAGAGCTATGTAAAATATACTATTAAGTGGATTTATCACTGACAAAATTATTTATTAATGCACTGATATTTGGAGAAAATTTTGGTGATTTGACTATAACAAATTCTGAATAAACAATTATTAAATTTGTATAACAGTAGTTAGATATTAGTATATTAGATATACGTGCATTTGTGAATTTGACAAAAATCTTATTAAATGTGTTAATGATATATAGAGAATCTTAAAATAGATTTTAATTCTATAGTATTTAGTTAATATCTAAAACAGTATTTATGATAACTTCAGAAAAGTTTACAGGATTGATGAAGAAATTCTTTAAAAAAACAAGTCTATGTAGTCCAACATGTTTTTACCTTCTGACTACTATAAAGTCTTGATGAAATGACCCGAATGTACCCTTCAAAGAATAAACAGAATGATTAACTTTATTTTGTCTAAAGTATTTTAACTTTATTTTATCTAAAGCACTTTAAGAAACTGATATATATGTTAAATATTTTTAAGTAATCAAATAATTTTATATTAAATTATTTGGTCTCCATTCCTTCACTTGATCCATTCTTCAGTTGGGAGAGGCATTCCATGCACGAGGAACACCATGAAAATATGCATATATTTAGAGAATACAAAACTTAAATATTATTTGAGCACAAGTTGAGTAAAAGTAAGTGTTTAATGATGCTAGAAAGATGGTCAGTGGTCAGGTAATGGAGGCCTTTATCTGCCATATTAATATTATATATTAATAACTTTATTTTAATGGGTGATGAGCCAATAAAAATATTAGGAAAGATAATAAGGTAAAACTTCTTGTTGCACAGAAAACTTTTGACTTCAGTGTAGAAAATAAATTTAATGGGATCAAGCCCAGAGAAATAGAGACAAGTTGTTAGAAGATTCTTTTAATTATCTATGACAGTAGTTCTCAAAGTGTGGTTCCTGACCAGCAACAGCAGCATCAACTGCTTTTTGGGATCTTGTTGGACATGCAGATTCTTGGGCTTACTTTAGGTCTATCAGGCCAAAAACTCTGGACAGGAGGCTCAGCTATCTGTATTTTGGCAAAATCCTTCTGGTGATACAATGTCTGCTAAAGTGAGACCCAAAGCCTGTGAAAAACAGGATATATAAGTGGGGAAAGAATAAAGGGGAGGGTTTGAGAAAGATTTAGAAGGTAAAATTATCAGCATTTGGTGGTGAACTTAATGAGGGAAAGATGTATTGATGAAAAGTGGCACTTTTAACTGAGATCTAATCTAAGGTAGGATTGCTGGATTGATAGAAGTGGTGGGTTTTGTAGAACTTATTTGACTGAAGAACAGAATTTCAAACTGTATATAACCGGTCACACAATCTAGGCCATATTAGAATGTCAAAATCTGTACTACCATTTTGCACAACTTCACAAAGTATGTGAATGGCAAGCTCTGGAACACAATTCAAGGAACTTCCTTTATACTGAATACAATATGGAAGGGTGTCTCCTGGAGTAGATCAATGTAGTAGCCCTGGACAAAATGAGCATCAAGAAGGGATTTCCTAGAGGTTAAGTTGAGGGCATCATGGAAGACACAGCACAAGATAACAGGAAGAATAAATGTTGTTGCCAGAGAATAAATTTTGGAATTGAATGTTTTCACTGTAGCACAGTTCTGGGTAATAATGACAATGTGAAAAATGGAGGAATTTAGCATTTTAAGGTCCAAATGGAATCGTGGTATCAAATTATGTCATTTTAGGCTTAGTCTCATGTTGCTCTAGCAGGTGGGAATAGGATTAAAGGAAAGGCAGAAAACAGGGTCTGAGCGATAAATTCTGACTGAAATTGAACACTCAGACTCCAATTGCTGGTGAAGTCTGAAGTGGTAGACCCTAGATATCCCTTATCTTGTCTTCCACCTCTAATCATTTAATAAATCTTGTTGATTTTTCCTTGTACTATATTTTGAAGAAATGACATTCCCCCCACTCCCAGGCTTACTGCCACAAGTTAGTCTAGCTTTTAACCACTCAAATCTAAAATGGTAGTGCCAGCCTCATAATTAGAATTAACCACTCTTCATTTTTTCAAATACCATAGCCTCCATTTGAAACCCTTTAGAAACTGACTTTTACTTGTGTTTCCAGCTTAGTCATTATAGCTAGAATTTATTTAAAACTTTTGTGCCATCCCAGGTTGGAGTGGATTTTATATCCTATTTCAGTTAATCCTTAGAACAAATCTCAAGGCAAATAATAATATCATCCTTATTTATAGATGAGAAATTAAGTCTCAAAGAAGAGATATCACTCATTCAAGTAAGGTCAAATCCAGAATACTCTGGGATCTGTTTTCTTATTTACTGTATCCCTGCTTTACTCCTCCCTCCCCATTCCAATTTCCCTGCTCACTTTGCGAACTATCCATGCCAAACAATCAAATATGCTCTGTTTTCCCCTAAAACATATGATGTATATTTTAACATCCATATATTTTCTCATCATGTTCTTATCTTTTCTACTTTTATAAAAGTCATTCTCAAACTTTAATGTTCATTAAAATCACCTGAAGGCCTTATTAAACCAAATTGTTGATCCCTGCCCTAAGAGTTTCTGGTTCAGTGAGTCTGGGGTAAGGCCTCAAAATTTACATTTCTAATAAGTTTCCAGGTGATATTAATGTTACCAGCCTGAACACCACACTTTGAGAGCCATTGTCATTTATATTATCTAAATTCTACATCATTAAAAGTTTACTGCGAACTGTATGTCTTCTGTTCTATGTTTCTGTTACCACCACAACCTTCAGTAATCACCTTAGTCTCTAATTTCATATTGTGTTTCCTGTCTTCAATATTCATTTGCCTCTTATGTTGTTAGTTACCTTTATTTCCATCTCTATTTTTATCAATCTTTATTTATTTATCTTTATCTAACTCTGTCTACCTTGTATTCATATGTAGTTTATTGGCCTTTTCATATCTTATATATTTTCTTCAAATTCTCATGGCAAAAAGTTTAACATCTGTGTATACACTGGGTACTAAACTATTTGATGATGACATGTAGACAGAGATCTAGGTTTTTTTTTTCCTTTAGTCTTGAATTTTTTCCCAGTTTTATTTTAAACCAGATTTCAATTTCTTTTCCTTCCAACTCTGCCATACAGAATTTCATTTGACAGTATTTTCTCACTCAGAGATTTTTTTTTTCTATTTTTTTTATCCGAAGTTGCATTAGGACATTTGATTTTTCTTTTTAATTTTTTGTAGGTAGGAAGTGTTGTACAATTCCATTGCAAAAAGGGACACCTTCTCCAAGGGTCTACAACTCGCACTTGCCTCCCTGACCTTACATGGAGTGGAATTCAGCCTGACTGCATACGTAAGTATTGTGGGTAAGAATACTATCATGGGCAAGAATTTATATGCATTTGTTTCTTTCAAGCATGCAAATAAATTTATATGCACATAACATATGTATCGAATTGATTTGTAGTTGTTATAAAACATTTCATGTATGTAATTTTATTACTACATCATAAATCCATGCCCCCTGGGAAGCACTCTTTCTAAAAAAGACAG
The DNA here is from genome assembly GCA_963575035.1 of Avahi laniger. Classification (NCBI taxonomy): domain Eukaryota; kingdom Metazoa; phylum Chordata; class Mammalia; order Primates; family Indriidae; genus Avahi; species Avahi laniger. The sequence continues at coordinate 85,798 of CAUYSK010106327.1, forward strand.
AAGGCATGAGGCACAATTTTGTTCTTTTTGTAAAGCTCTGATGATGTTTAGTTTGGCCACCTGGGTTATGATTAGTTTTTAGTTTCGTAGATCTACATCCTATCAATCTTAAGCGTTCTATGATATAGAAAGCTCCAATCTAATGATTCTTAATTATTTAAAATCATTTGTGAAAATATTCTTCTGAATATTTTCTGAGGAAAACTAGAAACATCTACAAAATAAAATATTGATGGATACCTTGATCAAAAATTTGAAAACTATTTTAGAATTTTCTGTAGCCTGTAATTCACTGATGCTAAGCTGAGAACACTTGCTGTATAGATTAAATAAGAGCAAAGCCCAAGGTTGCTAAATGGCCTCTCCTGTCCTACAATTAGAAATAAATTTCAACTGGTCAGCTACTTCTCTCTTCTTTCACACCAGTTCTGTCTTTTTATATTTTTTCCTGTCTTTTTAATTCTGAGTCTCTTTGGGAACAAAGTAAAGAGTAAGCTGAAATGGAAACACTCATCAGGAAGGTGTCTAGTTTTTAGGATTTGCTTAAACCCAAACAAGCTCTGTGAATTTTCTCTAGCCCTGTTCAGAACTACCTATGTGACCATGGGGGACCCTACGGCCCAGCAGCTTATTTAAAAGCAGCAGAACGTTCCACTGAGTTGTCATGTTACATGCATGGTTGGCTTGCAATATTTAAATACGGCAAAATTCCTTAAAGGAGAATTCCTCAGAACGTGCCCTTTAGAATAGCTGTGTGGGCCATTCAAGCTAGAGAATTAGGAGTGGAAGGAAACATGGAGAAAAGGAGGCAAAAAGATGAATAAAATGATACTTCTAGCATATGGACCCAAACATGGCCAGAAAATTCTAATGTAAAAAAATTATTAAAATGTGCTTTTATTGGAAAGTATTAATATCAGAACAATGTAATGCACTGTGCTTATATTTAACCTTAGAAAATTGATTTTTAATGTAAAATCAATATAATAAATTTAAAATCATAAAATAGTACTTCCAAAACTGGTATAGAAAACCTGAGATTGAAAATTTTAAAAAGTGTCTTACTTCAGGACTTTAAAGATCCCTTAAAATGCTTATGTTCATTGTGACTCTTTAAAATGGTAATATAGTATACATTTATGAATTTATCCACAGTCTTTTTTTTTTTATTTTATCTGTTAAAAATTACCAATGTTTCACAGATGATTGTTTAGGAAATACTAAAGTATGAAATCAATGTATATATTTACATTGTTACATTTTCCTCGGTTCATTAGAATAATTATTTGAAGGTATATTTATATAAAGGCATTAAAATATATCAAAAATATATTGTGACTCCCGTCTCAAAAATGTCTTAACACGTCTACAGAAAATTAACGTTGTTCTCTTCTCTTAACATAGCCCACAGCTGTAAACAGCCAGAAACTCCTGCTCATGCAAATGTAGTAGGAATGGACCTTCCATCTCATGGGTATACACTAATTTATACCTGCCAGCCTGGCTTCTTCTTAGCAGGTGGAACAGAACATAGAGTGTGTAGATCTGATAACACCTGGACTGGAAAAGTTCCTGTTTGTGAAGGTAAGTTTTCTCTATAGAAACCTTTAACACAAGAAATTGTACTATTATGCCTTACTTGGATCAAGAGACAAAATCTCAAATTAGCTTAGGAACAAGGAAAATCACTAGCAATTCCAAGGGTAGGAGTAATGCAAACACTTCTGGATCCAGAGGCACAGAAATATTATTCAGGTCTTTTTATAGCTTCTTCTTCATGCTGATTTTTGTTGTTTGTTTGTTTTAATTCTTTCTTCAAGTTCTCTCTTCAAAGTAGTTGTATTATTTTTGCAGGGCTATCATAACAAAGTAGTACAAGCTGGGTGTCTTAACCCAACAGAAATTTGTCCTTTCATAGTTCTGAAAGCCAGAAGTCCAAACTCAAGGTGTTGTCAGGAACTTGTTCCCTCTGTAAGCTCTAAAAAGGAATCATTCCTTGCCTCTACCTAATTTTTGGCACCTCTGACAAGCATTTCCTGGCTCAGATCCTTACTCCAATTTTCGCCTCCACCTTTATATGGCCTTCTTTTCCATGTATTTCTGTGTGTCTTCTTATGAGGACACCAATCATTATAGTTAGGACCCATCCTAAATTAAGGATTATTTTATCTCAAGATCTCCAATTAATTATATTTACAAATACCCTATTTCTAAATAAGATCGTATTCTGAGGTTCCAAGTGAACGTGAATTTGGGGGATATACTATTCAACGCATTAGAGTAAGAAAAACTGCTACCAGCTTCTCTGTGTTCATACCTTTTTGCCAGAGTGATCCTAGTAGAAGGAGTCTTTCTAAAAGTTTGTTCAGGAAAGCACTATCCAGGTCTCTGATTGTCACAATTTTGAACTGAGCCCATCTCTAAAGCCATTACTCAGCCAGGGTATTTTGACCAGATCTAGGTGAAATGACCTCACCTACTGCTGTGTAATCAGGACAATTCCCATTTGGATAAGAGGTAGTGAGTTTATCAGAGGAAAAATGGGTTATGTTGCCAGAAGAAGAAGCAAAGGAAATTTTTCTGGAATTCTTGATAAAATAATCAATAAACTCCTTCTCCTTATATCTAGCAAACCTTTTTGTGTTTGTTTCTAGACCTAATTTTTGATCTCTTGTAACATTCATAAATGACGACTTTCTCTTTCTTAAAATGTTTTTACTCTTTTAGCCAGAACATTATTCTGGTTGCTTTTTCTTTCTAAAAATTTTTCATGATAGAAATCCCTACTGTATGAGAAGATCTTCTTCTTTGGTGTGCTTGTCATTTTCTGTCTCTACTCCCCTGTCCTCCTATCTGCCCTTCCCCAGCTAGAATATACTCTCATAACAAGACTTTTTGCAGTGTTTATAACTGTAGTTTACATATCTAGATTAGTGCCTTAAATGTGGAAAATATTCAGTAAATATCTGTTGAATGAATAAATGTTTTATTTTCTCCTAATTTTGAATATTCATTTTCCATTTTTAAAATAAGCTTTTTCTTTCTTACCCATGATTTTCTAAAGGCTCAGTACTTTGCCATCTCTCTTTTTCATCCTTTATTCTCTCCTAAGTGATCTTATTCAAGCCAATGGCTTCAATAGTTTCTTCTATGGAGATTACATACAAATTAACATTTCTAGCTCATTTATCTTCTTTTAGCTCCACACTTACAAAATGCTAACTTGACATCTCAACTTGAATTCTTAAAAGACATTTCAATACTCAGTACATGCAAAACTAAATCCATAAATTTCCTTTCCTTATATAGTCTTCTTTTGGTATTTCCCATTTCAGTGATACCACCATCATACAGTTTTGTAAGATATCTAGCAATCACCTTAGATATCTTCCTATCCCTGTAAGTTCACCACAATTTCAGTAGTGTTATTATATATCTCCTTTTCTGGTAATCTAACTCAGCATTATACTGAGACTGCTGCAGGAGCCTCTTCACTTCTCTGGTCATATCAATTCTTTCTCCTTTCCAAATTTTTCTTCATTTTTGCAGCCAGAATGATATTCACCCAAATCACTTCCCCTGTTTTCTTTAAAGGAATCATGTTGTTCTTAGAGTACATGGTCTACAAAGCACTGCGTGTCATAGCTTCTGCAACTTTCCAGGCTCTTCCAGCACCCAGAATGATTTATTTGTTGTTTTTATCTGCCTTTGATCTGGCTTAAAACTTAAAAGATTTTGCCTTTGAGTCTGTCCAATTTCTGATGACACCATGAGCTATCTTAATAAATTTTGATTCTTAAATGTGAACCCAACTCAGATGGTTTTTGCCTTTTGTCAGCAGGAACATACTCTTAGCCTTTGGCTTCCATGTTGGAAACAATTGTTTGATTTATGCCTCTAAAATAAGAAACAGTATCCCAAGATGATAAGGCAGCACTAATCCGCCCCTTGTCCCACTGGAATAGGGGTAATTGCTGAAGTTGTTAGCTGTGCAACAGGGGGCTGAGATGTTGTGATAGGCAGGAGAAAACTATATGATATATCAGATAATGAAATTGACAGTGCATCACATTGTATGATTTTATGTATTAATTATATCAATTTTTGTAAATATTTTCATTTCTTTTCATAGCTGGTTCCAAAATATTGGTGAAAGATCCTAGACCTGCACTAGGAACACCCAGCCCAAAGTTAAGTGGTTAGTAATTTCATTTGTTTTCTAGAAGTCGTGATTTTTAAAATCTACTTTCTTCATATCATAACTATTTATTTAGAAAAATATTATTTTGGTATAGAAAAAATATGCATTTGAGTATCTTGAATTTGATAATTTATAAGATATTGAATGTAAATCAATGTAATACTGTAACATGATAATATAAAATATTGTTTACAATTCACTTTGCCAAAAATGTTTATACTTTTCTCTATAATATTTACCTTGAAGAATATCTATAAAAGACTATAATAGCAATACTTCTATTTAAAATATTAAATTAAAAAAGATCTTATCTATAATTATATATATTTAATTATATATTTATATAATTATAAATAATCAAATACATACTTTTTTTAAAAGGAACCAAATGCACTTAGTATGAGAATTAAATATAGCAACTTTTAGAACTTGTCCAGTTTATTTTCAGTTATTTTATTTAAAAGGCAAGTTTTAAAACCTAGGATAGCCATTAAAAACACAAGCTTTAAAGTCCTATAACCTTAATATAATTTCCATTTTATGTACTCCCCAGCTGTGACCTTAGAAAAAATGTTTTATGTATCTGAGCCTTCATTTCTTTATTGGTGCAAAAGGAATAATGATTAAATTATTGCATAGTGAACTTCATGAAAATGAAGTGCAAAGTGCTGAGCTTACAGTAAGGGCTGGATAGATAAGGTCTGCTTTTTTAGTATTACCAGTTTATTTATGTTATAAAAATGAAAAGCTACAAATAAAATAAGAGCTTAGTACTTGATCTTTACTTTAGAGACAAATTTTGCTCGGTCGTATTGGGCCAAGAACAGTGTTAGAATCTAATTTTAGTTGGGTTCAGAAATTCTCACTATACATGCTATAAAAGTAAGGTGACCACTAAACTGTGAAACTTACATTGATTTTTTTCAACATTCAGTGAAAACATACTGAATGCCACTAAGATAATCAAGGAATATGTCAAGATAAGGTAGAGTTAGCAATGGAGTCAGAAAACCATATTGGTCAATCAATGCACAGAAAATTCCAAGAAGATGCTTTTTCTGGAAGCAGAGGGGTGCTCTGAATAATATCTCCAGCACATCAAGCATAAACCTGCACTATTCTGGGAAAAACATGGCCAATGGTAACCCAATAGATAAATCAGGCAGACTAAAAATTTTAAAAAAGAATATGAAAGAACAACAAAATTAATAAGCTTTATCCAATATACATATATAAAGATGTCTATACTGAACAGTTACAATTTTATATTGTCCTCAAAGGCACATGAGACAGCTACAACAATTGTTCATATATAAAATAATACATAAACAAATTTCAAAGCAAAGGTAGTTTTCAGACCTGATTATCTGACCATGATTCAATTAAAAATTAATAAGAAAATGCATAATTTAAAAAAATTTTGTATGTTCATAACTTCAAAGCAAGTTAGTACTAATAAATAACTCATGAATTATAAAAGACACTAAAATGGAAAATATAATGCTATAATTTAGTTATATTGAAAAAAATCTAAGTACCAAAACTTGAGGACTGTAACAAAAGCAAACCTATAAGGGATATTTATAGCTTTAAGTCTTTACATTAAAGAAAAGAAAAGCCTTGGAAGCAGTGAGTAAAGTGTCCCTATTAAGAAGATACAAAAAGTATAACAGAATAACCCAAAGAAAGCAGAAATCAATATAATAACAAAAACAAACCAAAAGAACCCCAAGATAACAGAAAAATCTCAACAGAGCCAAAAGTAGTTCTTTGAAAAAAGGAACAAAGTAGAAAAATTTTTGGTAAAAATAACATAACAAAGGAAATGTGAACATACCTACATAGAGAGCAATTTAAATACATTAGAAATATATTAACAGAAAACTATCAATAACTATCAACATTTTTTAAAATGTTAAACAAAATAGACAAATTACTAAGAAAGTATATCTTACTAGATCTAATAAAGTTTGAATAATCCTATAACAATAAAGTACTAATTAAAATAATTTTCACAAAGAAAAACCAGGACTTTATGGCTCTGCTGATGAGTTCTACCAAATTTTAAAGAAATGGAACAGATAATCCAAGTTTTATAAAAATTCTTTCAAACAATAAGACTCATTCTATAGGCCCAACATAACCCTAATAACTCAGATAACGACTTTATAAAAAGGGAAAATTCATGCCCATTTAACTCAGGATTATTGGTGAAAAAATCCTATATAAAATCTTATGAAATCAAATCTAATATTTTAGTAGAAGTAAAACATCAAAACCAAAGTGGGTTCATCATAAATATGCAGGAATATTTTAGTGTCAATCCTTAAAGTAATATATCATATTAAGAGATTAAAGTACAAAAAATTATGATAATTGCAATACATGGAAAAATTTTTTACAATTCAACACCTATTTATGATTTTTTAAATTCTTAACAAATTAGAAAGAAAAAGACTTCCTTAACCTGAGTAAAAGTATCTATAAGAATTCTAGAGCAAACATCTTACATGAGAAATCATTAATCAATCAGCATTTCATTTAAAATCATGAATGAGACACAGTGATGTGATTACTCCAAAGTTGGCAAGACTAAAAGTTGGTAATTGTATCAAAGTAAGGAGCATGATCATTTATTTGACAACACCACGAAGGCTATGAAGCAAAATTTAAATTCAAACATGTTTTGAAAGAAAGAGTTATGACCACCGTAGTCTTCCTTCTTTTCATTGATGTTCCACATCAGTGTTAGTTAGATGACATTTTGGAGTTTACAAAGGACTGCCAAATATTCATAATCGTATTTAAATCTCAAAATAGACTTAACAATAGAAAGAAATATTACCATTCCCATTATACATCGGAACGTGAGTGACCAAATAGTATCTGTCTCTCCCATCCCATCATGAGGTACATTTCCCAGTTGCTTGTGGGAAAGGCGGAGGGTGTTGGTGGCATACTGGAACCGAGATAGAGGCTCGGCATGGTCAATTCTGTGCAATCCTCCATACTCTGCATTTAGTGATGTCATGTTGGAAGCTTGAAATCTGCCTTTGTGGGAATATTTCTACCATAGAAATCAGCAAATGCCACACATCGTTTTTTTTCTTACAAGCCAGTTGTTAAACGTTTACTACCTTATCAGTGATCAGTCCTGATGCAACTAACTTTGCTGTTACTGCTGCCTACTTCTTTCCATTGCTTTTGTCTCTTGCAACTAAGGTTCACTTTCATCCTCTTTCAGCCAACACTTCTTAATTCCCCTAAGCACGATGGGCACAAGATCATTAGGCATAGCAAATTTTTATTGAAGATTTTAGAGTAGCAAAGAGTAATCACAGTATAGGCCATGGGAAATAAACAGAGAGGCAGCACCACATTTATTGAGTGCCTGCTATTTGCAAGGGATGGCCTTTAGAGAATCTTTCTCTCTTTCTCCTCTAATTTCTGCAACCAAGAGTCTATTTTCCCCCTATTCCTGACCTTTCTAACGTGGGGCAATTTAGCCTCTCACTCCCCACTACAAAGCATGTTCTAGATACACTTTTGTTAGTCAAAGACTCTTTTAAAGTGCTTGCCAAATCAAGGGCTTTTATTCATACACTGTATCAAACATTTAGGTAAGCTTTCCCCATACATACAGAACATAGTGGTGAAGTTTGGAATTTGGGGAGAGAGAGCCACTAGGAATATGACTTGGCAAAGGTCACAGAGCCAGGGCTATTTATTTTTGATGAAATTAACTACATGGCTGATAAATATGTATTTATACATATTATTAGCAGTTATGTAGTGAACTATAAGAGCAACAATTTCTCTATTTTACCTGCATAATAATCATAATAGTAATGGTAGCAGCTAACACTTAGCCAAACATTTCCCATTTATTTGCTCGTTTAATCTTTCTAACAAATCCATGTTAATCCCACGTGAATCATGAAAAAATTCAGGTTTAGAAAGTTTAGAAATTCATGTAAATGACACAGTGTATAAATCGTAGAGGAGGGACTTAAATACAAGCAGCCTCCCTCCAGAGCTTGTACTTCTAACCCTTCTACTATTAATATATTGCTCACAAATATCATGGAAATATACATTTCAGTTGTTAGTGAAATATGCAGTAAAATTTAACTCTTGAGGATATTTTATGTTGATCCTCTACAGTAGTTTTGCTTTATTTGTTTGATAAAGAATTCAGGACATGCACAATTTGTAAACCCACTCGCTGTGATATGACTGGTTAGAAGAGATCAGGTGACATATCACCACTAATGTGTTAGGGGAAAAAAAAAAAGACTTCTAAATCCACTTCATTCACTCACTCACCCAAATAGGCATGACTCCCCTGAATACCTGATTTCTAGGGATGTGCTTTACCATGAGGTATAGGATTAATGAAAGCTTCTCTCAGCCGCTGGCCTAGAGCTGTGTAGGCTTTGATCTAGCTAATTTGCGTAATTCCAATTTATGTAAGTAATTTATATAAATATAATAAGTCTAATTTGGCCGTTATCTAAAATCTTCAATGATGTTTCTTCCTTAGATGGAAGTTTTATAATATTTAGAATATTCTTTGTTTCTATCACAATTCGTTTCTCTCTCATGAGAGTTAGGCAATTCTAATGACAATTCCTAGACGATGTAGTGACAATTTCTAAAAATACCTGTAAACCTCATAGTTATAAATATAGTAGAGCTCTGTTCTTCTTCAGGAGCATCTATTATTTGAATAACTAAACTTATTATTCTGTTAAGCAAAGAGCACTCCTTCCCCCAAATCTTCCAGGACCATTCTGCAAAAAGGGGGTTTTAACTCTATGCTCTTTCTTCTATGAATCTATTCCCACTGTTAGGAGAAAAACAGGCTCCTGGAACTTGTGTATAGACTGACATGGCTCAGAAAAATAATTTTATTTTCCTTATGAAAGAAAAATATTGTTATAGGAGACCTAATGTAAGTGAAGTATGTATTTACGTGGGTTCTAAATATTAACCCCATGCCTTTAATTGTCCATCTCTCTTATGGATGACCTATGAAAAAATCTTAGTTTATTACAATTTTGATTTGTCCTAAAAACTTGAAACATGAAGAATTCATTTTATAACACACATTCAACATTATTGTGTATTTAGCAATTTGTCATTATTCAATAAACTAATATTCATTAGTCTATTTAATGCTTATATTTTTATGATATTATAACTGAATGTATGGTTTGTTTATTCATAGTTCCTGATGATGTGTTTGCTCAAAATTATATATGGAAAGGCTCTTACAATTTCAAGGGAAGAAAACAACCCATGACCTTGACAGTTACTAGTTTCAATGCTTCCACTGGGAGAGTTAATGCAACACTGAGCAATAGCAACATGGAACTGCTGCTTTCAGGTATCACATTTAAAAACACCAATGAAAAATAATACCTTCATGCATTTGTTTCTATCATGATTTAATTATTTTTCTTAATGATTTTTATGCTGTGAAATATTTATTTTGATATATTTGTTTCTGATAACATTCACATTCATTCAGAATCAAGGTTCTCTGGTTTTTGGATTGATGAATAAATATTACTACACAAATATAAAACTCTGTAGTTATGAAATAAGTTTCTTCAAGAATACTTTTTTGTAGCCAGAATTAGATGTCATGTATTAGAACAGAACTTTTAATTTAATATGAATACAAATAAATCTTTCTCTGGTCTCATAAAACCAAAGAGACTGAATCAGTGATTTCCGAACTGTTCTATGGTCACAAAATCATTTCTTAAAATGTTTAGGTGTCAAAATTTAAGACATAAAAGGTAGAGCTAGATTTATTTAAACAGGCATAATGGAACCAGCACCTGTTTAATCTCCTAAAGTTTCTGTTTCCACTATCTAGTACCCACATCTCTCATTATCTTTGGTTGCTCTGGTTTTTCTCTCATTCAGATATTTTCTCAATTGTCATCTACTCAGGCAGTACTCCCAATGACCCAATCTAAAGGAGCCTTGATACTACAAACACAGTTGGACACATTCTTAGTATTAGCTTCCCCTGTTTTATTTTCTTCTCTTTACTATTTGAAATTATCTTATATTATTTGTTATTTATCTATATTCTCACAATATAAGCTCTAAGAAGGGAACTCTTTCCAATTCATTATTCTGTCCCCTGAGGCTAGAAGAGGATCTGAATCAAAATAGACAACAATAAATATTGTCATATTAATAAATTTGAATCATCATTGCTCTCCTGTTTAAAATGGAGCATTGATATTTGATATTGAAAATATGAAATATCTATATTGTAAACTTATTGTATATATAACCTATGCAATTATTAATAGTAAAATAATTTTGTTATAATAAAATGGAAACTGAAATCATATTCATTGACTTTCTGAACTTTAAAAGAAATAATGAGCATTGCTTTGTATTATCAAATGAGGCTGCATTAAACCCAAAGTAAAAAGTATTATAATTTAATATATATTATATTTTAAAAAGTATATACAGTCACATGTTATTAATTGAAAGAAGCTTCAAATGAATGAGAAAAATGTATTTAAATTGTGACAAATGATTTATCTAACTTTGAAATGCAAACACATTTTTCTTTATATTCTGTAAAAAAGTTAGCCCAAAGTAAATGTTTACTTATTCTGATCTAGAAAAACTTCAAAATAGATTCCTACAAATATAGAAAAACAAACATAAATGATTAGATGAATTTACTTTTACTTAGTCTTCATGTAAACCAATTGTAACAGTTTTCCAGCAATATTATTTTTGATTACTTTTATGTCCTCTTTCTATTGATTGTAATTTACTTTAGGTTAAAATCTGTGTTTCATTATCTTTGTCTTCCCAGCATATTATGGTACCTTATTACATAGGTGAAAGATTAAGTGAGCTTTTTTCTACTTTTAGAATACTCACCATTTAAAAAAAACATTGTGTATATTTTTGTTTCTCTCTTATATGACATTACCTGTATTTACCTTCTCAAAATTCTAAAAATTCTACTTTATTTTCTAGATCCAGCTCAAATGCTTTTTCTTAATAAGTATTTTCTGATCATTCCAGTGTGAAATGTTCCCTCTCTCTTCCAGCCTTTTATTTATCACATTCTTTCATGTGTTTTAGTTAGCTGTATACCTTACTTATATCTCTTACTTCCCGGGAAATTCTTGAGAATAGGAACAACATGTATCTATCTTTGTGGCTTCAGCAGTACTTAGAATATTCTCTTTCACAGGGCTGGCACCTAATTCATTATTAAAGAAAATATCCAGAATTTTAAAATTTGGTTTGTGTACTTCAAGATTTTGGAATCTGATTGGAGGAAGAAACCATTTTGTTTGCAATATCTTGGAATTATATTATTTTTAAAAGTAGTACTTAATTTTAATAGCATAAGTAATTTAAACTTCATAATTAAGATTTAAGTTGAGGGTTTCAGCCAAAAGAGAGATCCATGTACATTGCAAGATTTGTAAACAGCTTTATGGGTGAAGCCATCCTTGCCTTGGCCTTGTTTTATTTCTTTTCCTTCTGCATATTCTACATGATATATTTAAGGAGTTATAGATTATAAAATGAAGCATAACTATTTACAAAATTAAGGCTAATATACTTGCATTTTACAGGGGTATATAAAAGTCAGGAAGCTCGCTTAATGTTACACATATATCTTATTAAAGTACCAGCTCATGCTTCTGTGAAGAAAATGAAGGAGGAAAATTGGGCTATGGATGGTTTTGTAAGTATAGTTCTTTAAAAGTCTGCTGCTGATTTTAATGATAAATTTGTAGTTTTTCCATAAAAAAGAAATTTTCCAAATTTACCTAATTATGAATACATATACACACATTTGTGTTAGTATATATAAATATTTAGTATTCTAAAGTATCAAGCTGGGATTATTGGATTCTGTAGTACATTGCTTACTTTTACAGTGTATATGTGTGTGTGTGTGTATGTTTGTAGGTGTGCATATAGTTTTTTGTTGGTTTCATCAAATGTATTCTATCTACAGTCAGCACTATAATAAATAAATCTGGATAAAATATAATTCAGTCTTTGTCTGGAACCACTCTTTAAGACATATGCAAAATATTTACAAAATGGATCAATTAAGTGTGCCCATTAAATTGAATATAATTTTTTATGAAGTTTGTAAGAGGAACTTATGTGAGCTGCTTTCTGTGGGGAGATAGTTACTGTAGCTTCACCAAGGAGTCACTCTGTTGTATTGAATTATTTATGTGAATGGAGTTTTTAAATTAACAATTGGAAGCAACAAGTCTTTTATTTATACACTGGCCAGGAATCTTTGCTGAAGAATAAGCATGAGAGATCAGACCAGATACTCTCAAGTACCAAGGCTTCTTTTAGAGTGGGAAAGAAGGTACTATAGTAGGTCATAGACTTCAGTAAGTTTGGTTTCTGAGGAGAAAATTTCAATCCTGTTTCTCTACTCTGTATTGTTACTCATGGAGCTAAGAACTAACTCAAGTCTTTCATGCACTCAAATTTTTAACTGTATTATTTCATATAGAAAAGAAAATGAATTTATTCATTAAAATACTAGAGTTTGAGCTATTCTCTTCAGAACTATTTCATTTTTTAAAATGGTCATGCCCAGAGTATGATGTTGATAATAAGGAATAATTCACTTGTGAAATGTCAGACTTCCATGAGTAGTTTGATATACTTTGCTTTTGGGTGACGATTCAAGTTTTTTACTACTTCTATAATAACGCACATGACTTAGGTCAGCAGTCCCCAACCTTTTTGGCACGAAGGACTGGTTTCATGGAAGACAATTTTTCCACTAACCAGGGAGGGGTATGATTTCAGGATGATTCAAGTGCATTACATTTATTGACAGTTTATTTCTATTATTATTACATTGTAATATATAATGAAATAATTATTCAACTCACTATAATGCAGAATCAGTGGGAGCCCTGAGCTTGTTTTCCTGCAACTAGATGCGTCTGGGGGTGATGGGAGACAGTGACAGATCTGACAGGAGACAGAGCTCAGGGAGTGATGCCAGTGATGGGGAGCGACTGTAAATATAGATGACGCTTTGCTAGGTTACCGGCCACTCACCTCCTGCTGTGTGGCCCAGTTCTTAACAGGCCACAGTCTGTTAGGAACTAGTCAGCAGCCTGGGGCTGTGGGACAACAGACTTAGGTAACTAATTGACATTAGTAAGCACAAACTTCAGGGTAAATTCACATTACCTGTTAGTTGCTTGAGTCACCAAAATGCATTAATTCTTATTTTTAGCCTATGAGATCAAATGAAATTATCTATGTAAAGTATTTTTTAAATATAGAGTTTTACACAAATGCAAGGTTGATGTAGTAGTTAACATTTACAGCATTAGACACAACCAGGAAACCTCGGGTCAAATAATAAGTGTTTAGTTCTTTCTCATGTGTCAGGGGTTATCTGTGGAGGCTTGAGGCTGTGGTATCAAGTTCAGGTCTGCTCTGCATCTCATTGTCTCTTCCTGCGTCTGAGGCTGGAGGGTCAGCCACCTGGAGCTTGTTCTTCTCTTGCCTGAAGTCAGAAGTTCTCAGAGGGGCATGTTGTTCTGAAATAAGCTCAAATACATTGACATATGTGTTTTTTAGAAGCTCAATTTAAATATAATTCACATATCCTACAATTCATTCATTTAAAGTGTACAATTCAATGGTTTTTAGTATATGCAAAGGTATGTGTTATCATCACCATAGCTGATTTTGGAATATTCTCATCACCTCAAAAAGAAGCTCCACAGCCTTTAGCTATCACCGCCTCTACCACTCCTCATCCTCACCCCAACCCCAAACAACCTCTAGTTTATTTTCTGTCCCTACAGATTCCCTTGTTCCTTACTTTCATTTGAATGGAATCATATTATATGTGCTCTTTTGTGACTGGCTTTCTTTCAGTTGATATAATGGCATATTTTATGCCTCTTAAGCCCTAAGCTTGCAACTGACCTATTGACAATCCCACTCACATTCCACTGGCTAAAGCAAGTCATAGGACCAAGCCCAACTCACTGGCATAGGGAATGTACTCTTTCCATGAAGGCTTGTGGGAGGGGGCAGGAGGAATACACACATGTGGAATAATAATCTAATTTACAAGGTACAGTATTTTTGTAGTTTGATTTGTAATTGACCATTTGCCTCACTCTGTTTCATCACATCATTGCTTTTTTATTTCTTTACAAAAGGTGCCTTAGCCTAAAAGAAATCTATATATTTATATCATTATATTAATAGCCACTCCCTTTTTCAATACCATAATTATTTAAAATTGACAATTTACTTTTGCTTTTAACAATGGAAAATGTGCAAAATGTGCTGTGTTTTACAATAGGAGAAAGATATAGAAGAAAGGAACTTAGGGTAATATCCATTTCAGAATAAAATTGGGTATTTATTAAGGCTGGGAAAATATAGCTATGGCCATTATTCAGATTTATTCAAACTTTTAAACATTTTTAGGTTTCTGCTGAGCCTGATGGAGCTACATATGTATTTCAAGGATTTATTCAAGGCAAGGATTATGGGCAATTTGGACTACAAAGACTGGGTAATGTATTCATCTGATTTTCATGAAGTTCTTTTATTACTCCAGACATCATGAGAAAAGATGGTGGATTCTGTACATTAGGCACAGTTACTACATTTTGAGTTCTGCATTGTCAGAACTATACATTGATACATTTGATAGCCCTTTTAAATAATCATATTCTTCAAAATATTTTTTCTTTATGTATCAATTTGGTACAATGTTTAGGTTTTCATCATATTTCTAATAAACATGACAAACTATCTTGCCCTTAAGCAAATAAAAAGGAGAAAAAGTGATATAGATAAAAAAGAAAATATTAAACTGTAAATTATTTTGTCTTATCTCATGAGAACTATAATACTTCTCTTCAGTTTGAATACTGTTGCAATTTTCTTACTCTTCTGAAAATGTGGTGGCATTCTGAGAAACTCATAGGGTCTGGGAAGGGAAAATAACTGTGAGGAATGGGCCCCCTTGGGCACTTGGTGCTCTTCAAATATGTGAATTTTCTGTAGTAGAAGGCACAGTGTTTTGTCATTCTTGTTTCCAACTCTTCTATATATGTGTGTAAACATTTAATGATTTTGCTAGAATGTATTTATAAATAACTTCTGCTATATAATTCTCTTATGGTATACCATATCCCATTATTACATCATGACATGGATACTTAAAGAATAATTTTACACTCTAAAAACTACTATCTGATGTTTAGCTTTAAAAATCATTACTTTGAACTTTTACATAAATATACTGAGTCACTGGAAAAATAAGGTATAAAATAAGGTACTATTTTTTTTAACCTGGACAAAGGTATGATTTAGTCAAATATAACTGTTTATCATAAAGGGAAATTAATTTTCTCTAAATGAACAATAATAACAAGATGTCATTTCACATAATATCTCCCTAAAATTGTGTTAGTTTTAAAAACAAAATAAAACATTCATTAACACGGTACATTAACACAGTTGTTATTGAGAGTAGAATATTTTCATGTAATATTTCCCAAAGTGTCTCCAGCACTACAAATCTAAAACAGAACCTAAGAAAACAAGAAGCTATTTCTTTCTGAGAAAGAACCGTTAGCTATTTCCTCTTCTCCCATCCCTGTGCGAACATCCCTGATTTTTCTCATTTTTTAACTCCGCTAATGCCATCATCATCCACTCAGCTACAAGCAGATACTTCTAATCCTGTGCCTTCTCACCGCTTTCTTCTACACAAACAAGCTCTGTTAATTTTATCTATGAGTGTTCCTCAGATCTATCTTTTCTTGCTCTTCCTAGGACTCTAGTTCAAATTTTAATTTCCTTTTTTATTTGGGTCGTTGCTGCAACTTTTCAACTATACCTGTTTTCAGATTCTGCTCTCTCAAGTCCATCCCACCCTCGTCACTGTTCTAAATCTCACATCTCATCACTGGGTCTTTTATTTCTAAACACCATCATTTGCCCCTAACTGAGGTGACAGTAAGTTTGTGCTCTTTGAATGGTATTTATTCCCTTTCAGAATCGAGCCATAATTTGTTATTTTAGCCTCCTCCTCCTACCACATGTCAATGCTTGTCACATCCCCAACATAAGCCACTTGCCTTTCCATTTCTAGACTTATAATGCTCCTGCTTCTCTCTTCATTTGTTGTTCTGCTGATTCCTGAAGGCCAAGCCTATATTGCATATCCTCCAGAATTACCCTTCCCTTTCTAAAGCACGTTGACCATTACTTCATGCTTAATGTATACACCTGTTAGTATCTCTATACATCTTCCTATTATTGTATAAAATTGTCACTTCAGAGATTCTGCTTATTTTTTAGTCTGTATTCTTTCCTGGAAAAATATCTTATACGTGATAGGCATTATGCAAAAATGTGTGAAAATGAGTAGAAGGAGTATCATGAATTATTTTTGCTTGCTGTGTACATTTCCAAATAGATATCTTAAGAGTAGAAGAAATTAATTGGTTCATAAAAGCAGAAATCAATTACAATAAAATAGTCGGTTTTGTATTTATAATCTTTTTTTTTATTTTGTAGGACTGAATATGTCAGAAGGTTCAAATTCTTCAAATCAGCCTCATGGTACAAATAGTAGTTCTGTGGCCATTGCTATTCTTGTGCCTTTTTTTGCACTTATATTTGCAGGATTTGGATTTTATCTTTATAAACAAAGGTAAGTTTATTGATTTTTAACTACAAAATGTTTCCCAAATCTGTCTTTCATGTTATTTCTACTGCTCTAATTCAAATCTTAATTTCCATTTTTTGGAGGGTTGTTGACTGTGTGTTAACTATTGCCACAGTTGTTGAAAAACTTATTTCTTCTGCCCACTCCCACAACACCAGATACACATAACAAAATTGCTGTTACATTGCATAAGCATTCAATTTAACCCTTTTCCTTTTTTCTGTCAATTTCCTAATATAGAACTAATTATACAAGTTATTTTTACATTATCCATAATGAGACTTTAGAAATAGAAAATCTAGGTTAAGGTTTAAAGGAGAAGTGATATCAGCTGCCAGATTTGTTTAGAAAACTAGGAAGAATCTTATGTCCAAATCTCTCAGTTCACATGACAATACTGACTGATTTTACCCAGGCAGACAGATGGTAAAATGCTCTAATCCTCTCGTTCATCTTCTGTTGCTTTGATGATTATACAATTAATATGTTATATTTGTGATATATCTAGTATATGACAATACATAGTATTAGTAGATCCTGTTCACTCCACCCATTATAACATCATGATGAGAGCTTTACTATGCAATTCTCCAATATTTGGGACAATCCCTTATCAAGAAAAAAATATGTAGGTAACCAGGTAATTAAATTGTTATTACCTAAATACATTTTCTTCAAAAATGATGTTTTTAATTTGTGTCAGCCTGAAATATCTCAGAATGATTTATTTAATATTATATAAATTCATAGTGAGTGTGAATTAGCGGTTGTTTAGGTCTGGCCAATATCAGATTTTATTAATAGATAAAAAATAATCATCACTAAATTTATTCATAAAACAAGCTATGTCTTTTTTTTTATTGTGGAAAAATACATGTAACATAAAACTCACCATTTAAGCCATTTTAAAGTGTATAATTCAGTGACATTTAGTACATTCACAGTGTCATGCAACCATCACTGCTGTATAATTACAGAACAATTTCATCACTCCAAAACCCCAAAAGGAAACTCAATACTCATTAAGCAGTCACTCCTCATTCCCTTTTCCCAGACTCAGAGAACTACAAATATGCCTCATTTGGTTTGCTTATTCTAGATATTTCATGTAAATGCAATCATACAATATGTGATATTTTGTGCATGGCTTCTTAAACTTAGCAGAAATTTTTCATATTACATCCATATTATAGTGTGCATCAGTACTTCATTTCTTTATATGGCTGAATAATACTCCATTGTATAGATATACAATGATTTGTTTGGAAGTATCCATTCACCCAGTTAATAGACATTTGGGTTATTTTTACCTTTTAACTATTATCAGTAGTGTTACTGTACACATTTGTATACAAGTTTTTGTTTGAAAACTTGTTTTCAATTCTTTTGAATATATACTCAGAAATGAAATTGCTGGGTTACGTGGCAATTCTATGTTTAACTTACTAATAACCACCAAGCTGTTTTGCACAGTAGCTGCAGCATTTCACATTCCCGTCAATAATGTGTGAGGGTTCCACTTTCTCCACATTCTCACCAGCACTTGTTATTTTCTGGTTTTTGACTTTTTTTATTTGCTTTTTGTTTTTCTTTTATAGCTTTACTAGTGTATGTAGAGTTGTATCTCAATGATACAATTGATAACAATTATACAATGAAATGCGGGAAAAAGAAACTAGATTAGCATTAATCAAAGTGGGAGAAATAAAGAAATGAAAGAGGAATTCAACACCAGCAGCCTACATGAGCCAGCCTAGACTCTATGTGTTGTGTTAACTAAAGACAAATGTTTAATTATCAGTAACTCTTTCGGAACTATTTTCCTGACTTGAATATTAGTATAGTAATTTCTTCTTTGAGTTTTTGAATTTGCCTGCTCTAATGGATATCATTTTAAAAATCAAATTCAGTATTTGTGTTTTATGGATACTCCAAGTACTTTCGCACATTAGGTTTTATCATTAATTGTCTACTACTCATGGAATCCCCTTCTCCTTCGTGCAGAACTAACTTCTTATCTTTCAGGTCTCAGATTAAATTTTACTTCCTAAGAGAAGCTTTTTCTTATTAACTCTCCTAAAGTGGCTCCCAGTTATTTCTTATAGCAACCATTTTCCTTTTCATCATAACAAATTCTCATTACTTACTATTTTTTTGTTTTATTTATTTTTAATTTATTTATTGTTTTCTGTCACACAATGTGAGCTCCAGGAGAGTAAAGGCTTTGTATGCTTTTTTAAAAAATTATATACCCAATGCCTAGAATCATTACTGGGACATAATAGATGATCAGTAAATATTTGATGAATCAATGAATAAATAGTAATGAGATTTAAATTCACCATCATCATCTTCATTTATTATTTTGCATGATAAGTCATAATTTATTGTTTAATAAGAAAAACTATAATAAAACCCATAATATTATTTATTTATATTTATATTAGTCATATCAGTGCTGTATATAAATATGTATTATAGGTAAGTGAACACTCATACACAGCGGGTAGGACTACAAACTAATACAACCTCTGTAGAAATTAACATGGTGATACCTCAGAGAACTACAAATAGAACTATCATTTGATCCAGCAATACCATTACTGGGCATCTACCCAAAGGAATAAAAAACATTCTATAAAAAAGACATCTGCACTCAAATGTTTATAGCAGCAGAATTCACAATTGCAAGATGTGAAAACAACCCAAGTATCTATCAATACATGAGTGGATTAATAAAATGTGATATCTATATACAATGGAGTTCTACTTAACCACAAAAAACAATGGTGATCTAGCACCTTTTGTATTATCCTGGATAGAGCTGGAGTCCTTTCTACTAAGTAAAGTATCACAAGAATGGAAAAACAAGCACCACAGGTACTCACCATCAAATTGATGTTAACTGATCAACACTTATGTGCACACATTGTAGTAACATTCACTGGGTGTTGGGCTGGTGGGAGGGGGTGGAGGGAATGGGTATATTCACACTTAATGGGTGCAGTGCTCACCATTTGGGGGATGGACACGCTTGAAGCTCTGACTCGAGTGGGCAAAGGCAATATATGTAACCTAAACATTTGTACCCCCATAATATGCTGAAATAAAAAAAATACTAAAAGTAACTATGATTTAAAAGTAATAAGTAAATTTTTCAAGTTTGATTTGTTGAGTTTATAATTTCTCAATTAATATTTTTAAGCTACATTATCCACTGAGTTATCCGTGATAACTCAAGTATGTTATGTTTGAGCTCTAGTCTGCTGTTTCTAGAAGAAAGTTAACACATAGCTAATCAATGTTCTCATCAACAGGACTGCACCCAAAACACAGTATACAGGATGTTCAGTTCATGAAAATAACAATGGCCAAGCAGCTTTTGAAAATCCCATGTATGACACCAATGCGAAGTCAGTGGAAGGAAAGGCAGTACGATTTGATCCCAACTTGAACACGGTTTGCACAATGGTATAATGAGGCAACATTGCCTTCTTTGGAAATTTGGAAATCGACACACAAAACAGTGCACATTTAGTTCACTGCTAAACCAATTAAAGCACACTTTTCAGGACATGCTGGGTCACCTTTTCCTGAGGAATGATAGAGAAGAGTGTTTTTTCATAAACTGGACAATAATTCTTCATGTTTACCATGGAGACTTTTACAGAAATTCAGCTGCACTCTGAGAGTGCTTACTCACAGTTTATTTGCTTTTTTTAAAAAGGAGATTATTCTAAAACATAAACTTATTTGCATATATTGGAGGAGCATCCACTATCAGTATTTCTGTGCTTTATAAACTATATTAGAGGAACTGGGTTTAAAAAAAAAAAAAGATATAAGGTAGAAAATAAGAGCTATACTTACAAGAGTCAATAGATCACTGACTTCTCTTTAACTGTCCTGAGCTACATTATGTCTGTAAGTCTGTACTTCATACCAATTTATCAGCTATTCATTCTTGTCAAGGCATTGTTTTCCTTATTTAAGATTGAATCATGACCTTAAATGTTTATGAGCTAATTTATGCCACAGAAGAGATAAGGTTGCCCACTCTGATTTGGCTCTTTCTATTTTTTATTCTTTAATAGCATATTGCTATTCTTTTTTAGACTCGTTATAATTTCTGCAAATGGAAAAGTCATTGTGCTACCCCCCTAATTTCCTCATTATGGAGTAACCACTATTATTTGGTGAGCCATGGGGTGATATTTAATTCCTTGTTTCAATATGTTTTGTCATCTATAAATCATTTTGTCTGGCAAAAATTATCTATAACAAGGATTATTTTGCAGTTATCTGAGACACCAAACTTACCATCCATTTCGTTTTTGAAAGACTGCATAGAACTTATTAATAATCCACTGTATTTAATTTATAATGTGTCTACATTTCCTTCCAGTTAAGCCTTCAAATTTGACATTATTTTGACACTTTTACCTTTCATCTAACAATGACTTAGAAATATATTTTGGTCCAGTTTCTAAATGTGATGACTGAAAAAGATTATTCTTTCAAATTGCCAATATGAATTTGTTTCCTAAAGTTGTGGATTTATCAAATTTTCATATATTTTAAAATTTCTGTACCCTTATTCTTAAAAAGCAGATTTCAGATAAAACAGTTTTCTTTCATTGTCAAATGAAGACATGTATTTGTTAAGTGTTTGGTGGCTCATTTACAACTGTATCATACAGTAATGCCAGCATTTTTATTTAATAGGCCATTGTCTTCCTTTTATAGCATGTTTCACTTCATTGAATAAAATTATGTACCCAGCGTGAACTCTTTGTTGTTGTCCCTTTCAAATATGGATAACTCTGTTAACAGTCTCGACATTTTGTATCATGAGACAGAGTGCCTAAGAGAAACCATTGCACCTGGGAGCGCTGCTTGGATCTATCTCTACAACATTTAGTGAATTTCTTATAAACCACTTTGAGATACATTGTTTTGGAAATTCATACAATTTTCTCAACATTGTACTCTACAGACAGGATGCAGTTTTAAATTTTATGCCATCAGTTATTTATTCTTGTTTATTCAAATGACTGCAATAACAACGATTCCTTCATTAATGTTAAGGTTAATACATTTAAGATCTTGTTTAAACATTGTTTCTTCTGCAACTGGCTACTCCTCTTATATTAATGCATACACTTTTGTAAAGAAGTATATTTTTATGAAAAAAAACTTTGTAAAAGTATGATGTAAATTTTCAGTGCAATGTAAACAAAATAAAAATGGATTATTGCTTTTGTAAAATGTGTATTCCTTTCAAAATCATCAACACCTCTTCTGATTAGTAAAAGGAATGAACATCCCACATATATTTGGTATTTTTAGAAGTTCTGAAACTACGTGTTATATATATATATTTCATTGGCAACATAATGATGAAATATGGGTGTATTTCTTCTTTATATTCTATAATCCTCAAATATAGCATTCTTATAGAGAAAATTAGATTCCCAGTAAATATCATAGTACTATAAGAACCTCATCTTAGAAATTTCCTTAAATGTTAATATTGTAAAAATACTATCTAAATGTATTTAGATGATTTCTAATATCTCTGTAGTATATTTTCATAGGGATACATTTAGCATGCTTTATAGATATGAACTCAATATATTTTTAAATAGCTACATTAAAGTAATATTCAAAAACAAATCTATTTTTGCTAGGATGTAGGATTTCCACAAATAAATGGGACATGTAAACATATGTTCTAAGCAAAGTTCTTAAGTTTCTATAAAGTTCAAATCACAAGTTATTTAAGTTCAATTTTATTGGAGAACACTTTTTTCACAAAACACAGTGTCTTTATATTTCAGAACCTCAAACTTCAGCCATTCTAGTCTATCTCTGCTTATTAGACTTTAATTTTAGAAATAAACACTTCTTGATATAATTGTAGTTGCTTTGTTAACTTCTTTACCTCCACCTTGCACTCATTTCACAAATTCTATATTTTTGCTTGTTATTCTTTGTCTTTATTTTTATTCTGTGTTTTTTCCTTTTCCTTTTTGTTCTTCCACTTTTTAATTCATTTTCTCTCTTCTGATACTTCTGTTAATATTCTTTCCTTCTTTTACATGCTTTTAGCTTCTTAGCCTTTTATTATTTATTTTTTTACTATATTTCTTTCCTCTTTATCCTTTGCTCTCTAAAAAGTTAGAAGTAATTTTAAAAAAAGCCTTAGGAGCCTTGTTGCACTTCCCATAGCATAAGAACGTTAAAGACAAAACAGGTTTCACTCAGAGTCTCTTGATATTGGAGCCTAAGAGGGATTGTTAAAATTGATCAACGGGAAAGATTTATATTATCTGTCCTTTGCACTTACAAGTGAGAAAAATAAAAAGGACGTAACATTGACTAAAAGAGCCAATAAAATAACCATATAATCCTCTTTCAAATACAATGAGAATATATTGCCTATCAAAGTATTAATCTGTGAATATCTACAAATTTAAAATAGGCATAGTTGAAGTGAGGTAAAAAAATAAATCTGTTCTATAAAATTATAGAAGCACATGGGACTAAGAAATAATTTATAATGGACAGTTTGAATTTTGGCTGAAAGAAATATTGATTTTCTTCCTTTTTTAGGATAACTTTGGGGGTAAGGGAATATTGATCTGAGAAGATATACATGTTGTAAAATCTAATAAATATCTTCCTGTCATCATTTCCACGAACTCGGTGTTCCAAAGTAATTTAAGAGAAGATTTAAAAGTTACTGGGGAATAAAAATGGCCACTGGACATTAGATTTCATTCTTCAGTATACAGAGCAATGGAACTAATGCACACCTGCAGATGCTTTTCAAACTTTTAATAAGTCCCCATGTGTACCATGTGTAGTAATTTTATTAGTCTTGGAAAAAAGTATGTATTCCATACATTCAAATTCAGAACTATAAATTGTACAATACAAAACAAGAAATCTGTGTTTCAACTCTCATCAGACTCAAACCTTGCTTGCAATTGTTAGCATACCTATGAAAATAGGTACAAGCCCATGTGCTGTAGCAGAACTAATGAGATATACAGATGTAGAGAAGTACATAGAACAACATACATAGTATGAATTAGAGGGAACCCAAAGGCCTTTCTTCCCAGCAAGTTTCTGCCTCACACCCTTGAGTTAAGATGTTATATCTACAGAAGGAATTATTAAAATGAGATATATTATACGGGGAATATCCTATGACAGCACTGTAATCCCAAAAAGCAATTAACACCTAGCTATTGAAGAGAAAATCAGTAGAGCAAATCTGCTTTGAAGGACTTCTTTCAAGTCTATAGCCTCCTTTTCAGAATGATGTTTTTGAATGTATAAAATGAAACACAATGGAAATTAATTGTAATAAAATGATTATAAAATATATGTTCATTAATGCATATATACTAATACATATATATCCATATAGACACATTTCTCTACTGAAATATTAAGTAAACAAGAGGGCTAATGACTTCTGTAATTTTGATGAGTAGTGATCATAAATAATGTTTTGAAATGTTCATAATACTTGACATGAAAATATGTGATTTTTATTAGTGACAAAAACAGAGATTATTTTTGCTTAACTTTATGATTAAAGGAAATATATTTTGATTAGAAGATCAGTGAGGAAAGAGACGTAATATTTTTTCTCATTTCAAGTTTACAAACTCTTTGAGATCTATCTGCATACCAGGTTAAGAACCTGCTTATAACGTTGGAATTTACAAGTACATTGTGATCAGGGGAGATGGAAGACATAGCCTGCTCTCTTGTGCTACTGGCAATACAAATGGAGTGCTTAAATTGGACCTTGGTTACCAAATACCAGCATAAAGTCAATGAACTCTAAGAATAAATCCCTAATGGGAAGGAGTGATCCCATAGTAAAATGTCATTAATCAATTCATTTATTAACATAAGCATTTTCTAAATTTAAGCATATGTGCACTATGCTACTATGAGGTATAATGGATATTAGAAGAGTAAAAATATAAGAAACATATAGATCTTATCCTGAAATAACTTGACATCTTTTCAAGCTATAAAAACATTCTTAAAGTGTATCTAAGATACTACACAATAAGTCTATGTGATGTCTATGTGTGTCTTTGTATGCTTTCATACTTTTACTACTTTCTGTCAATTAAAATTAACTTTCATGAAGCAGAGAAATGTGACAAATTTTAGTCTATTGAATGAGATACTGCCCTCTTACCCTCTTATTTTAGTCTAATATTTAAGGGGTATAAAAATGATTTGGCTAGGTGGCATCTATATATATATTTTCACAATATTCAGAATTTGATGGAATTGATTACATTGAAAACTGCATATTAGTTCAGTTTAATATAATGGAGAACTTGGACAATTCTTGATAAAATGATGATAGGCTGTTCCAAATTTTAATAGGGTATGTATTTTTACTTTTTATTTTTATTTCATATGTATATGTTTCCTTAGGAATCTTTATCAGTAGATGTTTCATCTGTAAAATATCACTTGCAGTTTAACTGAAAAAGAAAGGCATGCACAATTTCAATAGAAATGAATTAGGTAAGACAATGAGACAAATGTCAAATTTATATTTTATGATATGTTATCCACTGAATGGGGGAAATCAGAATTCCGTTTGGCCAAGTAATTCTACTTTTAATATGCTATCCAAAGGAAATCATCAGAGATGGTTATTTGGCATGGCTTTTCTAATCATGCATTGTTTGTATATGGTGAAAAATATATCACTACTCACCAATGTGTGAGCAACGTAAGTATTCACCGATCTGAGATTGCATTAGAAATCACCATACATTTATAACTAATTATTAAAGATTATGTTAAAAATTTAACAACATGAAGAAGACTTCGATGTTTAAATGTTTAACACAAAAACCACTCCTTGTCTCTCTATTTCTCTCTCCATTTTCTATCCCAAGTACACATCATCAGAGGGTCAAAAATAATTTTAAAAACCTTGAATAGAACAGGCTTCCCCCGAGAAATTCTCAGAGCATTTAACATATTAATGTGAATCTTGAATATTGAAAATGAGAATAAAAGTGAAATATTTCCTGAAATATTTAACCATGGAATGAATGCCTATTAGGATTACGTACAGTGCTAGTATTTCCTAAGCTATAATTCAAAAAAAGAAAAGAAGAAAAGTTCTGTAATACCTTGACATATTAGGAAGCATAAGCATACTTTGAGTTATAATTTGTCTGGATGTTAGCTTAGCTTTTCTCTAAATTCACCAAATATTCCTACTAAATTATTTATCTTGGTTGATATATCTTTTTTAATACCTGCAGCTATAGACAGAGAACATCACATTGTAATTCATAAAATATTTCTTCACAAATATTGATATTTTGCTGATACAGTGTATGGGATTTAATCACGGCAAAACAATTCTGTCACCCTAATTATTGTAGTTCACAAAGATGACTGGGTGAGGACAAAGAATTAGTATTTTCAAAGTATTAATAAATGTAAAACATACTAAAGTATCAATAAACAACTAGCCAACTTTTTAGAGAACAGTCCAAAAATAATATTTTTGCTTTAAATGCATATTATTGAAAAAGAATCATAAGTAAGAGAAACTGTACGGATATCTATTTTCTTTTTACATTCCTTTAACCCTGTTTTATCTTCTTCATCACCCCAGCCTTAGTAGCTTTCAGTTTTCCAAGCAAAGGAAGTTTGTTTATTGTCTATGCTTTCAGGAGGGTCTGACCCTCCTCTAAATTGTGTGAACACTTCCAAGGTCAAATCTTATTCATCTTTGTATCTTACTTCAGTGAGGAGGGTGGGGTTGAACTGGGAATATATCCATTATTTATATCCATTATTTATCTGGGAAGATGTGAGGTACATATGTATTTAGCATTATGTATACAATTAAAGTATAACACATTTAATATTTTTATAGAAATTCTGTAAAAGAGGTATTTATATTCTAGTATGTAATAATTGGTATAAAATAAATACTAAATAAATCCACCTTGAATAAAGTCAACCCTATATTCCTCTCTTGACTCAAGGATTGACTCTATAATATCACTCTGCTTTGATTGTGTTAAGGCTATATAATGTTCAGGGATGTGTAGAAATCATTCTTGGAAGTATTTTCTGGGAAATATCATATGGAGACAGAATAGGACAGGACTCGGGCCTCAATCCTGACCAAGGGAAGCAACTTGGGGCTGCATGACCCAGACTAATTAACTATAGAAGAGTAAATAACCCCTAGTGGCTGGAATTCAGTACATAAATATAAGGAAGGGGGCCAAACTGTCTCTTGAGTAATGCTTTCCAAGCCCACTGAAGCAAGATGCTAACACTAGCTGATAAAGAACCTGGCTGTGAAGAAACCAGACCTATCCAGACCTAATTACAAGGAGCTTTTTTTCCCCTAAAACCAAGAGGAAGAAAGAGAATATTTGAGGGTTAAAATTAAAAAATAAAAGGAAAGCTTTGGGTGTGAGTGTCCTTGGAGCAGCAGTCCCCAACATTTTTGACACCAGGAACTGGTTTCATGAAAGACAGTTTTTCCATGGACAGAGTGGGGGTTGAGGAAGAGATGGTTTCAGCATGATTCAAGTGCATTACAATTATTATGCAGTCAAACCTCTCTGCTAATGATAATCTTTATTTGCAGCCACTCCCCAGTGCTACCATCACCACCTCAGCTCCACCTCAAATCATCAGGCATTAGATTCTCATAAGAAGTACCAACCTAGATCCTTCACATGCGCCCTTTGCTGTAGGGTTCAGGCTCCTATAAGAATGTAATGCCTCTGCTGATCTGTCAGGAGGCAGAGCTTATGCAGTGATGCCAGAGATGGGGAGCGGCTATAAATACAGATGAAGCTTCGCTTGTTCACCTGCCGCTCATCTCCTGTTGTGCCCTCTGGTTCCTAACAGGCCATGGACATGTACCAGTCCGAGGTCTGGGGGCTGGAGACTGCAGCCTTAGAGAACAGAAAGAATTGGAGGCAGGTTGAAACGACCTCAAGCCAAAAATGGCCCCCATACTGACCTTAACCTGATTTTTCCCTTATTATAACCTCATTTTAATGCCAAAAACAACACTCAAGGATGGAGATTTTCCATGCTAATGAGACATATGACACATGAAGAAGCATGTAATAAAACTATGCAGGCACAAGAAAATCTTCACCTCTACATGCTTTCATGTGTCACCGGCCCCCCCACCTCATTTTCCAACATAAGCCTGGGTAAAGTCTTACCTGTGACTCCTGCTTGGCCTCTTGTTAATTTCTATTAAATAGCCAGCCCAGGGGCCTGTGCCAGTAACAGTATGAACTAAGGTTGAAATTACATTAATAATGTTAACACACTAGCTTATGAATTCAAATGTTTGGTGTTTTTTCTAAATATTATAATTGGGCTATTTTAAAATAATTTCTTACCTAAATTTGCTCAGCCAAGAATAATTCTTTAATTAAGATCTTATGCAAAGGTTTTTGACATGAGAAAATTACAGATTTCTAGACATAATTTGGAATGTTAAATAAAATTTATCCATTATTCATCAAGCATACACTAGATATCAACTTTATAGAGGAAGAAGTTTTTGGATCTCTCATAACAATGAGATGACAAGTGGCTCTAAGACAGATACTTTATCAGTGTTCTCTAGGCAACTTCCTTCAGTAATTTCTGCATCTATTCTAGAATTGTGTCAGTAACTAACCAATGTCAAATCTTTAGTGAATTAAATATTATTTAATAGTTTATTTTATTCCTTTGTAATGAAATGTACTTTAATATTGATTATATTTTTTTCTCATCTAACACACACAACTATCTTTCATTTACTTGATATGAAATGTGTGAGCATCGGTGTCAATATCCTTCAGCCAAAAATCACCAGAAACACACAAATATTTGAACAAATTGGGTTTATTACTTATTACAGTGATGGAGAATGCATGTCTTGGAGAACCTTGAGGTATCTCAGTAAAAGAGTGTTAGAATTGACTTATTGTAGGATTTAGACTTGTCTTGAATGATTTTGGAGAGTATTTAAAAAGAAAGATTGGAAGCAGGGGTAATTCTTGAATATTTTAATAAATCTTAAAAAGGATGAAACACTAGACAGAAGTTAAGCCATAATTGGTAAAGAAGTAACAGTTATTCATATTAGTTAGAACAAGGGAATGCTTTGTCCTTTTAGTGTCTTGGACAATGTTGATATTTTTGTCTTTGTTCAGACATGATTTTGGAGTGTTCTTATTTTTGTCTTGATTTATCATAGTTATTTAATATTGACGGTCTGTGAAATTGTTCACGTTAAACATGAGAACTTCAGGGCCAGAGTAGTTTATAGCAACATCAAGTCCTAGATGATTGTACTGGGGCAGATCTTCCAGGATGTCCAGCCTGCTTTACTCTTTCTCAAATGTGTTCTACTTTGGACTAAGTATTAATATGAGTTGTATCAAAATTTAGGTTCAGAAAAAAATGCAAGCTGTTTATCTCTTCTTTTAGCTTTAATTAGGGAAATATGATAATTCAGTTGCAGGATTTGTTTTTAGTAATGTTTATCAGTTGAGATATTTTATTAAGATTACTGTTATAGGAGATTGTTATCTTACTATATAGATTTTTGATTGCTACATTTATGTATAATTTACATTAGTAGATTTTTAGTAAACTATGGATATATCTTCATAAAGCCCAAAGAAAGATTTAAATGGTACATGTTGATACTAGTTTGTGATAACTAGATGGTTATTTAAAAAGTAGTTGCAAACAAGCGTGTATGTAGCAGTGGTTGAAATGTCTAGGTAGTGAGCATAGGATTAGATACAGTGGATTTAAATGGAATTTTGTTCATGTTATTAGCATGTCTGAGGAAACACCTTTTGCGCATTTAAAACCTGTTTTAAAACTTTCAATCATTTAGATTCACCTACAACTCAGCATATCAAACTAGACAAATAGTTTTCAAATTTTCATGGCATTCATCATAATGATTTGCATCCCATCTATTAGATTATTCATGCTCGTAATGTGGGTGTCATCTTTAACAAGGCCTTCTCCTTCATTTCCCATAGCTAGTGTATAATAATGTCTTGTCAATTTTATCTACTAAATATTTCTTGGATTCATCCATTCTTCTCCCATTGCCAACATTCTAGTCCAAAACAGCATACCTTTCTGTTGAACTACTCAGGACAGCAGCCTCATAAGTGCACTGCCCACATCCAATCCTGTACCTTTTAATCTGTCCTCTCTGTCACAGCCAGATAGAGGTTTCAAATTTTGTCATGGGTAAGGGGTCTAATAATGTCTGTTTAAAGTATTAATGAAACACAGAGAAGAAAGTGATTAACCTTGCTGGATGCAGCTGATTCTAAAAGAAAATATTTTTGAATTGACTGATGAAGAATGGTAAGAG
This sequence comes from Avahi laniger, assembly GCA_963575035.1. NCBI lineage: Eukaryota > Metazoa > Chordata > Mammalia > Primates > Indriidae > Avahi > Avahi laniger. The sequence goes on from CAUYSK010106327.1 coordinate 116,206, forward strand.
GTAGGTAGATGGTGATGAGGAAGGGAGTAAAGGGAAGATCTTAGGCAGGGTAACCCAATGAGTGCATAATATAGAGAGATGCAGATATGTTGAATAAACGTAGTTGTTTAGTAGTCCTGAAGCACAGGGCGCATATGAAGGAAAGACAAAAGGTGAGACTAGAAACTTTAAAAAGTACAAGATCAGGAAAGTCCCTGTGTGCTCTGCTGTGGAGGTTCAACTTTTCCTTTTATGAGACTGGGAGCCAATGGAGATTTTAAAGACCTGGAAACAGTATTAAATTTTTGCTTAGGGGTAAAAAAAATTTACTCTGGCAACAAAGAAAAACAGTATTAAGGGAGATGAGTTTAGAGGTAAAAAATTCAGTTGGAAAGACATTACAGTATTCTACTGAGGTCTTTCAGGACCCTAATGTACATCAGTTACAGTTGTCTTGACAAGGACGTATGCGTCGGGGTGACATAGAGGAGATGGGCTGAGAAAAATGTGGTAAAGACTAAATGTGCCTGGTGATAGAGAATAACAATGGATAAAAAAAAAAAAGCCTAATTGGACTTCCCAAATTTTTGGTTTGGAGAGTGGTAATACCAGCCAAAATCAAGTACAAGACAAAAAAAACATCCAAGTTGCTCTACACAAGAGAGGAGGTTTTAAGTCTAATTTTAATCAATTTCCTAGGATTCATTTGTCTCAAATAAGTAGTCACAAATATGGATTATTCTAGAGCATGAAATTGGTTAAGACAGGCAGGACGCTAGAGATAATTTCTCTTCAGGAACAACTAACCTGGGATGATTTCATACTGTTTTACATTTGTACTTTTTATTTTTCTTCAATTTTCCCTTGGTATTTTTTAACATTCGATTTTTATTTTCAAAGTTTTGTTTTTGTTGTTAACACCAACCTATTTCAACTAGGCTGAGGGAAAAAGAGAGGATCACTTTTTGTAACAGAACATTAGAAGTCACGTGCAACTAAAGCCCCGGGAACCTGAAAATTTGTGGAACTAGAGTCAAAACCAGAGAATGCTAAGGAGCAAATTTTAAATTCGTTGGAGGAAGTTAAGTTCACCAGTTTTTTTCCTACAGTCTGGCAGATTTTTCTACCACAGTCAAATACATTCACAAGTAAACAGAGTCACTTTAAATTATTCCTCTCATTTTTCAGATAAGTTCTAAAATGTGATTGACAATTTTTATTCTAAAAAAACAATAGCCACAATGCGATGGAACAGTTATAAGCAAACTCACAAATTGTTTTTCAATTAACCTTGTTTGCATGCATAGATTTAAAAAAAATCTCAAGAAAAGATTACTTGTGATATTTGGCATACACACACACATATATATGTATTTTATATATGTATATTTGCATACTGTACATTTTCTGGAGATCTAAGCATAGTGGAGAAAACATATAGTCATCACCAGATAAATATTGCAGAATTGCTTGTTTGGTTATTAATTGATTTTAGGTTATCAACTTCACATTTGAGGACAGAGAACTTAAATTATTTTTCATGAATATCCATGAAAAAAGTTAAAAGTCTCCCAAGAATGGACTTAAAAGTGCAGTAAGCAAATGGTAGATGAAACTATAATTATTAAAAAAAAAAAAGTCAATTTACACGGAGGAGGAAAGAGGGGATATGTTAAATGAAAGAGAAATACTGATCAACATGAATTTCAAAAAATGTTGAACAAGCCAACATAATTTATAGCTCTAAATGTAATGACCTATAATCTATATATCATGAAAGTTAACTAAAACTATTACCATCATTTGGGGGACTGGGAAGAATGACCAATAAGAAGAAGAGGGTAAGGTTGATTGCTAATTAACATATCCATTACTGCAAATACTTTTTTTGTGGTAACAGCATTTCAAATTTACTCTCATTGATTTTGAAATGTACAGTACATTATTACTGACTATAGTCACCGTGCTGTGCAATAAATCTCAAAAGAACTTATCCCTCTTATCTAACTGAAGCATTGCACCCTTTGACCATCATCTCTCTTCACTCCTCTCTACCCCCAGCCTCTGGCAATCTCCATTCTCCCCATTGGCATCTGTGAGTTCAATTGCTTTAGATTTCACATACAAATAAGCTCATATATATCTGTCCTTCTGGTTCATAAAAAAACTGTTAAAACAACAGTTTGACTTATTTATGTTAGTATAATGTTCTCCAGATTCATCCATGTTGTTGAAAATTTCAGAATCCCCCTTGTCTTTTAAGGCTGACTAATATTCTATTGTGTGTATACACTGCATTTTCTTTATCTGTTCATTAGTTGATGGACACTTAGACGTTTCTGTCAAGATAAGCTCTGTATCCTCAAGGTGCATCCAAGCATCTTTTTTGCTTAAGGAAAAGGTAGTTATCTAGGGAGGTCCAACATGATGCAAAATCAGGAGAGGGAAATGGGGTTTTGGTGATTTTCCATTAAGATCTGAAGACAAGACAGGACAAAACAAGGCAAGGCAAGACAAGACAAGAAAAGAAAAACAAGTTTGGAAATTTCCCAAGAAAGTCTTCCTGCATGGAGATTTGATATTATCAAACAAAGATACAACCAACCTATTGTGAACTCCTGAAATATTTATAATTTCTTTTCATCTGTAAAGAATAGTTTAAAAATTGCAGAGTTGAAAACATATTTGGGAATTGAAATGTGGGCATGAAAGTCTATAAACTATGGCTGACAGCAACATGTAATGTCACCTCTCTATTGCTCCAGTTCAATACCAGAGCCTATTTTTCCTTTTCAAAAATTCATAAATCTCATTTATAAACAACATTTCACTTGTCAAATACAACAAACTCTTAAAAAGCCAAGGAAAAAAGGAGGTGATTTATCCAGGCAAAAAACTAATCAAGTCATAACATTCAGAAAAAATAAAGACATAAAACTTTGACAGCATTCAAGTTTTACTAAGAACAAGAAAAATGAAATCTCTTGGAGGGATATCAGAGGCATTAGATAAAAAACAATTTATTTCAACTATGTCTTTAGACAAAGGAGGGATAGCTTATTAATGGGACTATCTTTATAATCTAGTTTTATTCTTGTAGTGGAAAGAATTTGGCAAAGAAGGATTATTTGTGTTTCAGCTGCATAACATCGTGATAGTTTCCCATTTCCCATTTCCCAGGGATACAAATATGCTACCTTTGGCTTGATGGGAAATGTGTGTCTCAGAAACTTCAATAATTTAGCAAAGAGAATGCTTTTCAAACTCAAAAGAATAGTTTGTTGTTTATTTTTCTTAAGTTTAAGAAAGAATCTGGAAATAGCAAAGAATTGCAAAATAATTCAGGGAATTGTCCAAGCTGACTAAATTACAATGATATCAAGGATATTGAAAATGTAATCTTTGTTTAGTTTTAAAAATATGGTCTTTGTACCTGAACATCTTTTTTCTTTGACCCTCTGCTATACTTAGCTTGGCAGCTCTCTTCTCATGCCCCTCTGACTAGGCAGTATTCATTACTGCTGAAGAAATTAAGGAAATGATAGTGTCTGAATTATTTACAAATGTATGCCACATTATCTCAATTGGATTCTGATTGTTTCTCAGCATGTTGTTCAGCTACAGGTTGTTCCAGCTTTTCAAATTCAACATTTTCAAACTTGGATTTATCATACATTCTGATATAACTTTCCAGTTACCCTAATTATGTTAATGGCATCACCAGATCTACCTAAGCTAGAAAGTTGAGATCTATCTGTTAAGCACCCCTTTCAACAATATTATTGTGTTGAATTGATCTTTTAAATTTCAAACTTCTTAGATTTATTTTCTCTCATGCACTCATGCTCAATATATTAATTATTCTTGGGCTATTCTTAGGCTATTGCAATAGCCTTGATATAAATTTGCTAACCTCAAATGTATTTTATGTAGAAATGTAAGATTAATTGTTTAAGGCACAACTTTGTTAAAATCACCCCTGCTCTAAATACATATAATGGCTTCATATCAATTAAATTCCCAATTTTCCTGCTGGAATTTGAGTTTTTCTGACATCTCTTTTGTACTCATTAGTGCACACAATTGTTTGCCCACCTACAGTCATTTCCCCATTCTTCCTTGCTAACAGAGCTCCCTGTTTTAATTGTATCCCCAAAAGACACTGGGAAAACCCTGATTAGTTTAATCCAGAAAGTTTATACTGGCTCTTTTACCAGTGGTTTGCTTGTGAACCAATCCTACCGTAAGAGGGAAAGTCTGCTGAATTATCAGGAGAGATATTCTTGCTAATGAAAAACACTGCCCTACCCCCACAAAACCAACAACAATCTTATATTTGCTGGACATTGTCACATCTAATTATAACATCTAATATGTGGCAGCCATTTAACAACTGGGTGGGGTAGAGAGGAAGCTTGCCTGAGAAAATCCAATACTCTGAAAATTGGAAAATAATCTCAAAAATCACAAATATTGGGAATGTTGAACTAATGAAATATCAACCCTGGGTCTGCCCCACCATAAACTTCTTTTTATATAAAATGATATTTGATAGGATGGCCTTGTTAATAAACTATATAACAAAAAAATAAACTAACAGAAAAATAAAGAGAAAACTTAGAACACATAATTATCCCTTCAAAGGAAAAAAAATCACAACACAACTTCTCTTTGTTAGATTAACCACCTGTGTGACTTAACTTGTTCTCTTTAAAAGTTTATTTTTTACAACACTTAAATAACACTGAACAGATGGAATGTGACACTTTCCTAGTTCTCAAGTCAGACCAGATTCCAAACACAGCCTCACAGAAAAAAAGGAAAAACAAACAAACAAACAAACAAAAACACAGACACAGCCATTTCCCAGTCACTTCCCAGCCACTTTTACTATCAGTTAACAACAATCACTTTTTTCCTTTCTCTTTGTCCCCATAAAATCCCCAACCCACTGGTCCTCTGGAAGACACTTCTTTCGTGTACTGAGCTCTTCCTCCTCAGAGAAAATAAAATAAACTTTTACTTCTTTCTATCCTGATCTTTGTGTCAAACATTCTTTCTCATCCCTAGTCACTAGTCCCCATCCTAACAATATTATTTGTATTTTTTAAGCCAGTTGAGTTTTCTGTTACCTGCAGATGAAAGTGTATTCTTAGAGACTTGTCCTATATTACAATTTGACATAAAAATGCAGATGCATGAATTCATAACCTGTCTGTATCATTCACAGACTACTCAACCTTGGGCAGGTTATTTAACTCTCTAAATTTCAGGTTTCTTTTCTTTTTTTTTTTTTTTTTTGGTAAATTAGGATAACAAAGTTTCTAACTTTTTTGTCATTATGAAGCTTAAATAAGTTAAGACCAGTGATGAACTTAGAATAGTGCCTGATCAATGAAAGTGTTCAATAACTACTCGTAATTATATTATTGTTTTACTTTTATTTATTTTCGCTCTACAGACCACAAACATTGCCATAAATCCTCACATCCTACTACTCACCAGAAATGTTCTCTTTCTGAGCATCTCTACCTATAGAAATTCTGGCCCCTCCATAAGTTCTGTTTTAAATGCCACATTGATTCCACAGATAAGAGTAAAAAATAATAAATAAATAAATATTTCTTTTCTCCAAACTCCTGCTGTACACTGTTCACACCTCTCTTGGCACTTACTTTATTACAATTTTTGTTACAAATGTCTGTGTAACTCATTTTTCCATTGAAGATATTAAAATATTTTTATAATCAGGTTATTCTGTAATCCTAAGCAAAATCCCAAAACTCAATGGCTTAGCAAAATAAAGATTTCTTTTTAATTCATGCAAATTACAAGACTGGTCAGGTAGCCCATCTCCATCTTGTAGGTAGGGAATCTTTATTATGTATTTTTGTTTAATAGGAGACTTCACTCTCTGAGTTGAAAGAAGAAAGGAATGGAGGATGAATAATGACTTCTCAGTGCTGCTCAGGAATATACACACATTGCTTTCTTTCACAGTCCATTGTCAGAACTATTATGGTGGCCCAACTTAAGAGTAGCTGGGATATGGAGTGTACTATAGAAAACACAGGCAGTCCCTGGGTTACAGACTACTCAACTTACAGCATTCTGTACTTGCATATGGGCTCCCAAGAGTCCCCACGAGGATAATTTATAATCAAATAACTAAATCAATAATTCAGGAACAAGTTTCTTTCACACACATAAACAAATCTACCTGGCGTAAGCAGTTCATTGGCACAGAATCTTTACACAAATGGCTAGTCTCATACTAGCATAAAGATTTATACGGTCGCTTATGCACAGCATCACTTTTGTCTTTGGTATTTTATTTTGTGAATCTATGTTTACCGTTATAACCATGCCTCCCAAGTGAAAGTCCACTGCAAGTCCTGGTGAGCCTGCAGTGAATAGAAAGGTGATTAAAATTGAAACGAAAGTAGAAGTAATTGAGCTTTCCCAAAAAGGCCAGACACCATCATTCACTGGGAAAGCAATAGGTTTCAGTTAGTTGCTCACCTGGGAAAGACTTCAGTTGTTCGACTATCAGAACGATTATAAAGGATACAGTGAGAATAATGGAACATGTGAAAGGCAGTGTTCCAATGAAAGCATCAATTATTACTAAGCAGCTTAGTGGATTAATTATTGAAATGAAAAGGTTACTGTTGATTTGGTTAGAAGATCAAAATAAGCATAACATTTCTATTAGCCTAGTATTGATGTAACATTAGGTGAGTGTTAACTTTTAATATTCATTTTTGAAATTTCTATCTTCTATCTAAACTTTTTGTGTGACTTTATTTTTATGTTCTGTTTCTTTGAATTAAAAGAAAGATAACAATAGTTTCTGTAATTTATGATTATAGTACAGAGGTATTATTATTATTACAGTATTATACCATATTATTATTACTACATATGAGTCATTACAGTACAGTTATTACTATTATTCTTATTATTGTATATGCACTGTTCATCAGAGATCTGAGTTATGTACAAATCCACCCTAAAGATGTTCTCAGGAGCATATCTCATCTGTAACCAAGAGACTGCCGGGAAAAATACAGAGTACTTGCATAACCTCAAGATCTTCATTGCCTTGGGCATTGTTTTGGGCATTGCTGCAACATCAACTGAGTCAGGAAGTCTCAAAACAAAGTTTCAGATAACCCTGATCAAAACAGGGTAGAGGCAGGGCAAGTTCCAACTGGTTAGAACCAGGATAGTGAAATATCAACTTTTCTATTTAACCTACAATTTTGTTTTTCTTGTTTAACCTACAATTAAGCCATTGCTTAAATAGAAAGGCAAGAGGAATCAGGGGACTGTATCTCTTCTGCAGGGAAAGCTTGTCTCTGTTCTGTCTGTGGAGTAGACTTTCTATATTTTCTGAACTGAAGCCCTGACCTGAATAATGAATGGTATGTTTTGATAGCTGTCTCTGAAAGAGAGAAGGTAAGATATAAATATCTTATTCTAGCATCCGCTTACTCCAATGAACCTCTCTGATTTCCATAGTTACTACAAGACCTGCAATTATCCCACAAATTCCTTTACATTCTTTGGAGCCAAATAAAGTAAAATTGCAATTAAAAAAAAATTTGCTTTCACTTTATACTGTCAGCTCACTCCTTAATTCTTTCTTGCCCAAAGACAAGGACCCACTTGGACTTCAAGTGGCTCCTAGTATTGGGAGTCACTTTTCTATGTCAATTGCGAGATTTTTAACTTAATTTCAGCTGCAAAGACTTTTTTTCTAAACAAGGTAATATGTATAAGTTCCAGGAATGAGCATTTGATGGCTTTGGATGGCCATCACTCAACCTACTAAAAACACCAGAGAACATGGCATATTCAAGGAACTCTAAGCTAAATGGTGGGAGCAGGAGTGGGGAGAATGTACACAGAGCAAAGGAAAGAGAGTAGCAAGATAAACTGGAGAGGTAGGAAAGACAAGACTAATAGGGTCTTGTAGGACATTGTAGAGCATAGCTAATCCAAGCTGACCCAATGCCCCCAGATTATATTCCTTCTTTTATAATTGAATGTAGGTTGAGATCTTATCTTAGGGTGACATGGGAACTAAGATCTGCCTTCAAGACAGACCTGTCTGTGAGAAATGTACTAAGTCATGAGCCTCCTGCTGCTGTATCTGCCATAGGGCTCAGTCAGGCCACAGTTTGACCAGACTGTTCACAGCCAAAGACTAAGCACTTTGAGGTTACTAGATCTGGGCCATTCTGGGCCATTGTGAGACTCTGTTAACCAGTAATTTTTTTCTCTGAGGCTCCCCACTGGTCTGACCTTTTTCAGAGCAGTACTTCAATCCTACTCAACCATCCTGCCTTCCCCTTCTCTTTTTGTGTATGTCACATATGCTTCACAATGTGCTTGCTCCATGCTTTCTCCTGTTTCTTCTCTCTTTCAATGCTCAAAGGCATTTTTTTACAATAAATGTTTTGTTGTTTGCTGGTAGACCTGAATGGACATAGTCAATACCTGGAATAGTCCAATAAGACAGGTTTTAAAATGTGGTTACTTCATACCTAGCAAGGAAAATTATAACCCAAGTGGTATGTGGGGTATGGACTGTCCCTGGGAAAAGGCGGCAGCCCATTTGCTAAAGATTTAACTGTTGGTTATCTGGAAAAATGTCTTGGTGAAGGGAAATAACTGTGCTGATGCAATGATCAAGGTATTTGAAAGGTATGGGGGAGTAATGGATAAAAGGTAAGTGAAGTTGATTGTTGTTATTAAATTGCAGTAATGCTCTTAATGGAGGAATAATACATTTTTAACAGAAAAAAATCAAGATTATTTTATTTAATTGCTCTCTTTACTATAAAAAATAAGTACTGTTAAAATATGTTTCAAATCATTGACACTGATTAACTGATCAAATGAGTGGAAATTTTATTCAGTACTTGCATTGTCATGCTGAGCAGTCGTGGTCAAATTTTATTGTCATTAGACTTTCCTGAGGACCTTATTTAAAATGCACAAGACTCAACCAGATGTTCTGATTTAGTAGATGCTGGGACAAATCGGCATTTAAGCAGGCATTCCAGAGTAGTTTGTCCTTGGACTATTCTAGATATCAACACTAGGCTTTCCAAAAAGCCTTAAATGAAGTATATCTGGATTTGATATTAAATGTTGAACTGAATAATATATCAGATTATAAGTAATATGTATTTTAAAGTTATTTTTATGTGAAATTTGGAATTCTAATGCCTCATTATCTTTTAGAGTAATAAGATTGGAATAATTCAAATTTTAAATGGACAATCCAAGTCTTAAATAATATTCTCACATCTTTATAAGTTAGTTCAGACCTACTAGAGATTTTGAAAGAGTTCAGTGGCTGCCCTGATCTCTAATATATTTAGTAGAGGAAAAGTAACCAAATTTTCCTTAATTTTCTTGGTGAGCTGCCTGTCTGCAGAGCTCATCTGGAGAACTGAAACATGTTCTAACTTTGTTCTGGAATAATGAAAAATAGCCAAGATACCAGGTTAATTTTTCCTTGCTCACAGTATAAAGCCAGAAAAGATGGTTGAAAAGCTAATTGTGACATGCCAAATTACATATTTTTGCTAATGAAAATTTTATTATTTAAATGAAATAAGAGGGGATTATTTTAAAATAAGATTCTTTTGCCTAGTAGATCATTTTTTAAAAATATATCTGTTAAGAATTTGTATGTTGGGTTTGTATGAGGAGAAACAAAATGAAAAGCTTTAATGGAACTTAGATACTTGTAATAGTTTTTTTTTTCATCTTTTCTTGGTTCAATTATAAAATACTCAAAGACTATTGAGTTTTAAGATGAAGTATTTTGTGATATGCTTCTTAGCTCACTTTAGGATATAATCGTCCCTTGGTATGTTGCTGGCTAGAAAACTATTTTTTTTCTCTTTTTTTAGATGGTTCTCTTACAATAAATTTTCTATTGAACACACATACACATACAAAAGTTCAGGGGCTAGTCTCCTATACTACTCTTAGGAACTGGAGAACATTCTATTCTCCACGGAAGGAAGCCTTCAAGCCAGTAGCTCCCATGTCTTTTCATCCAGAATAAAATCAATCAAGACATAGACTATATTTTTTTTTAATCAGAAATGCCGAGTTTTCAATGAAACAGATAGAAGAATTTTCTCAGAGGTAATATCAATCCAAGATACGGTTGACCAATTTTGGAAAAGTTGAATTCACACAAATCACCAAAGATGATAAGAGGCCAGGAAACAAATACAGTATTTTATTGACTAAGACTTCATTGATTTTAAAAGGCTCTGTTATTCTGTACACTTCTTAGAAAGACAAGTTAAGCTATGACACAATGCTTTATTGATAGTTCTGGGCAGTGCATGCATTGATCACACCAGCCTCTCATGTTTTGACATTTCTTTCATCTATTCTGAGATATTTGGCAATTTCCCCTGCCTTCAGTTGAATTGTTTGGCATGGGATAGGATGTGTGTGTGTGTGTGTATATATATATATATATATATATATATATATATAAAACATATTTTTTTAAAATTTCAATAACAGGTAATACAGCATCATCTTCTCGAATCTTCTCATCTTAGATCCTGGTATCTGATGGTTACCACATACGAGCCAATAGTATTGTTGTTGACATTATTATGATTATCACCATATATGCACTGTTCATTAGGGATCTGAGTTACATACACATCCGATCTAAAGACATTCTCAGGAAAGTGTCTCATCCATAGCCCAGGGACTGCCTGTATTTGATGAATACTGTCTCTGCCACAGTTCACTTTTCTGCAAACAAAATCTCCCTTTGCTGCATATTTCCACACTTTAAACATACTTGATTCCTTTCTTAACAAAATGTATACAGCTGTGGTTGATCACTTCTCTAATGACAAATATTTGCTTCAGTAAGTTTTTCTTTCAATCCTGAAATGTAATATATTCTTTTGGAAGACATTTTTAATAATATTTGAATATAACTCAAAATGTTGACAACATCAACAGCCATGACCAAATTTTCACATGCATAAGCAATGATCACTAAGTCATATTTGTCACATGGCTGATTTTATGATATTATTGATGACAGGGTGCATTGCAATTTCAGAGATGTTATAATATGAAATTATGTATGTGTCTGAGTGTGAATGAAATGTGATAAGCCATTGCTAGCCTGTTGACTAGAGATCCCTCAGAAGAGATATAAAGGAGAAATAGTATGAGCAGTAACAGGAAGAAGACCTGAACTGAGAAACTAGAGAGTGAGTAAATGTAGAGGATCTACGATCCTGGCCATCACAGTATAAGGCGAACAATAGATCAAAGAAAGCACTTCAGATGTGGAAACAAAGACAGGATGGTAGACCTCAGTAAAAGAAAAGGGGAAAATCACTGGCGAAAAAAGTAAATGATGCCATAACCTTAATTGGAAAGTTGTTAGACTCAAGAATAAGTAAATAGCTATCATATCTTAAGCATAAATAAGATGTGCATATGATAGGAAAATGTGCATGCATATAAATATATGTGTTTGTATATATCCTATATTAACCAAAGCAACATAAGAAATTTCATTATTATAAACATAAAAAATACATTCTTTTGTTTTTAAAGTCTCAGGTACTTTGCATTTATTTTAATCACTTAATTATTTCTAAGACCATAAAGTAGATGATTTGCCCAAGTAAAATGATTTAAAACAAAACCTATTCCAAACCCTGCGTTATTGACTAGTATATTACTTCTTCCTGTGACACAATTCAGATATTATATTCAGATATTGTGTTGGATAGAAATGAATACACTTAGAATGTCTTCCCATTAGACTAGTATGGAAGCTCACAACCAAATATCACCAAAAAGCTTAAACTCTGACAGGAAATGACTATAGAAGTGATGCTCCACAGAGTGGAGAGCTGGAATCTACTTGTCCCATTTCCTGGAATATTTAGCTGCTTAGAAATAATTGAAACTATATTTTCATGTTTCCTTTTGACTGGAAATATTTTAATTTATATGTAATTTATAACAGCTCATGCTATTTCCTTCATTCAATAATTGTGTGTCTGTTCTCATTCAGGGAACATCAATTATGTCTGCTGAATTGAGAAAAGCTAAATCTACCCATTGAAAAGCTTCCTTTATTCTTTATTCTGGATTTGTTAAATTGATTAACACACATCTTCTCCAGCGTGGGAAAGCACATGTTCAGTAGTTCACATAGTTTTCACACAAGAGGAGGGTTAATGCTGCCCTTGTATATCAGGTAGGGTCTTGGCAGGAAAGGATGGCACACTTAAGCTGGGCAATTTAAGGAGAGCCTTCATAATGGCACTATTTACAAAACTGTAGGCAGGATTTAGGGAAACTGGTAAAAGATAATGGTGTACCTAAAGATAGCAACACCATTAAACTTGAAGGGGCCAGGGAGTGATCACTAGAGACGTGAGACAGCCGCTTGCAATGCTTTGAACTTTGGCTGAAGGACCCAGAAACCCATGATCCAAAGGGAAAGAGCCAAGGAAACTTCTTCTTTGACCTCTCTTGTCTTCTGATCACCTCCCGAAGCAAAAAAAATAAACCCATCAGAAGAAGTTAAGATACTGGAGGAAGAGAATCACATAAAAGTTTTTCAACTAAAAGTTTTTATGCCCAAAGAATTAGAATTAATCCAGCAACGTTTTATACACACACACACACACACACACACACACACACGCACATACATACAACCTACATCATATATAATTTTGGCCTACCTAACAAAAATTTATTTAAAAACAGTAAATATAATAAAAATATGGTGAGTTAGTTCTGTAATAATACATTTTATAAAGTCTTAATTTCAACTGTATATTATATTCCCATTAGATTACAGACATTTACTAATGAAAACATTTTAAAAATGATTCTTAAATACTTTAGATTAAACGTAAACTGTAAAAATAAATAAATAATTCCTTCAAATCTTTTTCCCTGATTCCTAAATTGGTTGAATTGGCTGCCATTTAATTAATTTTCGTGAATGTGATAATTCATAAAGTTGTGAATCATTTCTTCTCCCATGAACTGCTCAACAGTGGAAGAAAAATAAGACTTTCTTTCTTAAAGCTTTTTGAAGCTGAATGTCATCTTGCTCTTATCGACAAACATGCTACTGAGAGAGTGCCTTTTCATCTTGTTGACATGGATCATGTCATAAAACCAGACAACTGGAAGCCAGCCACCCAAGCAATTTAGACTATGTCTACACTGTTTCAAAAGAAACCTTTGGAAAGGAAATATTTCTTGTAAACTGTTTGACTTGTCTACATAGATTATATGGTCGTGAAAAGAGGTAGACTATGTTTTCTCCCTTGTGCATCTAACTGCTATTGTTGCACTGTGCAAGCACAGCTCCAGTCTATTTTCTTGCCTTTGGAAAGATCATTTTCTCCACTGCTACAACCAGTGAGGATGTATAGGTTGGTACCTAGAACTGTCTTGGTGGATCAATACGAATCTCCTTTCCTTTACGCATCGTCTTATAAAAATGGGAAAATAAATGACATGTTTAAGAGAGCATTTCCACATAAGCGTCTATTTCCAAAAGCCAGAGACAGTACACAAAGTTTATTAAACTTCTACATATGCCATGGTTGATACCACCTTATATTTAAATCTTAATTCAGTTGAATCAATAAGTATTGAGCACATATGAAAAAGACATCATAACTAAAATATTGCAGTAAAATAATAACACTTTCTGTTTGTAAATCTAATTAATAGGATTAAATTGGCATCCTCTGTTATTTCTTGGGCATCAGGTTTATCCATTCAGTAGGATTTCTGCACATAATCAGTATTAGCTGTTAGCTATTGTATATATGTGTGCTGAGTTCAACTCTGTTCCTTTAGCCAACAAATATTTATTGAGTGGCTTCTATATGTCAGGAGCTGTTGTCTGTGCTGGAAAAGATAAGGATGACACCTCACTGAGTTATTAGTTAGTACAGAGAACTAATCCCTGTCTCTTCGGTGATTTTTGGATCATTGGTTCCCAAGTGAAAAAATCTTGATTTAAAATAGCTATTCACTAAAAAGGTAATAGTGCAATAATAATTCTGCCTTTTCTTACCAATCAATATATACCTATATGTCTTCATAGAAAGCACTTGAAGTTAAGAACTTGGCCTGATGTTGGTTTTGGACTTGGAGATTTTTACAAGTGATTATTTCCTAAAATATTATGTCTCCAACCTTCTCATCTACTTTTGTCAACCGGAGCCTTCTCTTGTAGTACAGCTGGTATACACTATCTCGTCTTCTTGTCTCTTTGTTGATGCCTCCCCTACTCCTGCTGATGAGAAAAGGAGCCCTTTTGCAGTGCTAGAACCTAGAATTATGGGTTCCACAGAAGCGTGGCCTATCTCAGGAAGAAGACTGGTGACTAGCAGAGGTATCACTTCTAGTGAAGATGCACACTTCCAACCAGGGTTCTTACAGTCATTTCAGCCAGCAGCTTTCTAGAACTGCCAGATGAAACAGAATCTTGAATGGGACAAAATGGGATTATTTTTTCTCCCTCTCTGCAATGTTAGCATTATATAATAAATCTATAACACATATTGCATTTAGTTTAATAACTAATTTTAGCCATGCCTTTCCTGCTAAATAACCATGTAAAATGCACCACTCTAAGTGTTCTGAAAAATAAATTGTAGATGATATTATTATCTCATACAGAACTGATTTGAGGATAAAATAAGACAACACAGGTGAAAACTTAGTTATTTCAACTAGATTGAAGCTCTGTCAAGTCACCGATCACCTCTGCTTTGTTCACCAGAGAATTCACAGAAATTTCATGTCCCTGAAACATGGTAGTAGATCATTAAGTATTTTTTGTATGAATTAAATGTCTTTGAAAACACTATTTTTCTATCCCTCACATTAATATAGTGCTACAAAGAACTTCATTGATGCTAATATTTCATATATACCCAGAAAGTAAAATTTAAATGGCTAAAGAACCATAGTAATTTTCCTATTAATATTATTCTTTTCAATAAAGTATATGAAGTCATACAAATATGTTTTATAGTGCAGCCAATACAGATTTTTAAATCTTAAATAGAAAATAACTGTAGCCATTATATATAGATCAGTGCAAAAATAATGGTGGTTTTAGCATTGTTGAAATTTACCATTTGATATTGGAATACATTCTTAAATAAATGTGGTTATGTTATATATTATTTTAATGCACATTTGTTGCTAATGATTTAATTCTTATTAGTTACTTGATATTTATTTTAGATTATGGAAATTATGTTAAGCAAATTTGAGCAATTTTCTTATTTGAGTTCAAAATGGGTTGTAAAGCAACAGAAACAACTCACAACATCAAAAACATATAGTGCAATGGTGGTCCAAGAACTTTTGCAAAGGAGGCAAGAGCCTTGAAGATGAGGAGCACAGTGGCCAGCCATTGGAAGTTGGCAGCAACCAATTAGCCGTCATAGAAGCTGATTCTCTCATAACTATTGAAAAGGTTGCTGAAGAACTCAACGTCATCAACCATTCTATGGTCATTCGACATTTGAAGCAAATTGGGCTACGACATTTTGCCTCATCTACCATATAAACCTGACCTCTCACCAACTGACTACCACTTCTTCAAGCATCTTGACAACTTTTTGCAGGGAAACATTTCAACAACCAGCAGGATGCAGAAAATGCTTTCCAAGAGTTTGTGAAATCCCAAAGCATAGATTTTTACCCTGCAGGAATAAACAAACTTATTTCTCATTGACAAAAATGTGTTGATTTTAATGGTTCCTATTTTTATTAATAAAGATGTGTTTGAGCCTGATTATAATGATTTAAAGTTCACAATCCAAAATCACAATTACTTTTGCACCAACCTAATATTTATTTGGTTTTGTTGAATAGCATTTAAATGAAAATGTTGTTCACTGCTATTATAAACTTCTTTCTCCACCATACGAAACTTACTACTCATGTTTCCAGGTGATCATTTTCATCTACTTGGGTAGAAATACTATCCCATTTCAATTATATTTCATATTGATACTGTCTTGAACACCCCTATGCTATATTATAACCAGAATCACTAGAGCTCTTTACTTTTGTCTTAATTTACCCAGAACTATATGGATCTTCTCAGTATAAAGAGAGAACTTCCAACTTCCAAACATCTATTTCCACCTTACGCTTTCCAAACACGTCATTTCTAGAGAGAGAATTGAAGAAAACAGTAGCTCCTTAGTAGACTCTGGTTTTTTGACTGTTACTATCTTTGCCACTCTTGAAATGGTAAATACTGGTATTGTTGCAAGTACACCCTTAGGTCCAGACCACCTTACTCTAAACCTAACCCTAACCCTAACCCTAACTCTAACCCTAATCAGTAGTGTCCCATATGTGGATTCCCAACATTATAGTTCTATACTTTGCACTTCTATGTTCAGACATTTTTCTCAAAGAACTCTTACCATAAAAGGCTACCTTTATTGAGAGTTGGGACTATTTCAAATCATCAGAAAACGTTTAATATTATTAAACACCAAAATACAAGTGATTAAAGTTTAAATGTCTTTTCTAGTAAAATAATTCTTGAACATTGCAAAAATAGTTTTATGGTTTCAGGGACTTTGAGACCTATACTTACAGTCTTATGATTCACTAATTTTTTCCCTTTAGCTCAAAAGGAACATATCTGAAATGAACTCATTCTATTTTTATTTTATTATTATTTTATTTATTTATTTATTTATTTATTTATTTCAGCATATTATGGGGGTACAGATGTTTAGGTTACATATGTTGCCCTTGCCCCCCCCTCTACCACAAGTCCGAGTTTCAAGGTTGCCCATCCCTTGGATGGTGCGCATTGGACTCTTTGTGTATGCATATACCCATCCCCTCCTCCCCTCTCCCCACTGTTCAACATCCAGTAGACGTTATTCTTATATGTACACTTATGTGTTGATCAGTTAATACCAATTTGATGGTGAGTACATGTGGTGCATGTTTTTCCATTCTTGGGATACTTCACTTAGTAGAATATATTCCAGCTCTATCCAGGAGTATACAAGAGGTGCTATATCATCATTGTTCTTAAAGTTGAATAGCACTCTGTAGTATACACATACCATATTTTATTAATCCACTCATGTATTGATGGACACTTGGGTTGTTTCCACATCTTTGCAATTGTGAATTGCGTTGTTATAAACATTTGGGTGCAGGTGTCTTTCTTATAGAGTATCATTTGTTATTTGGGTAGATGCCCATTAATGGAATTGCTGGATCAAATGGTATATCCACGTGTATCTCTTGAGGTATTTCCATATTGCTTTCCACAGAGGTTGTAATAGTTTGCAGTCCCAGCAACAGTGCACGAATGTTCCTATCTCTCTGCATCCACGCCAACATTTATTGTTTTGGGATTTTTTGATAAAGGCCAGTCTCACTGCAGGTAAATGATATCTCATCATGGTTTTGATTTGTATTTCCCTGATGATTAGAGATGTTGAGTATTTTTTCACATCTTTTTGGCCATTATTCTGTCTTCTTTTGAAAAGTTTCTTTTCTTGTCTTTTTCCCACCTTTTGATAGGGTTGTTTGATTTTTTCTTGTTCATTTTCTTGAGTTCTAAGTAGATTCTAGTTATCAGCCATTTATGAGATTTGTGGCATGCAAAAATTTTCTCCCATTCTGTAGGTTGTCTATTTGCTCTTGTGACAGTTTCTTTGGCTGTCCAGAAGTTTTTGAATTTGATCAGGTCCCATTTATTTATTTTGGTTGTTGCTGTGATTGCCTTTGGGGTCTTCTTCATAAATTCTTTGCCTAGGCCAATGTCCAGAAGAGTATTTCCAACATCTTCCTCTAGAATTCTAATAGTTTCACTCCTTA
>CAUYSK010106328.1:0-27899 GCA_963575035.1 Avahi laniger
GTCTCCCTCATAATACTAATGCCACCTCATTTCATTTGCATAATACTATCAAGGTACTTTTTTATTTGTCATTTCTCAGTACGCCTAAAAAATAAACAAGACATTATTACCCCCTTTTTAAAGATTAAAAAAATGGAAGTACGGGTAGGACAAAGAAGGCTTCTGGTAATGTTCTAGTTTCTTGACTCGGGTGCTGGTTATGGGCACGTGTCAAGTTTGTAAAAGTTCATCAAGCTGCATACACTTATGATTTGTAGATTCTTCTGTATGTCATGTTATACTTCAACAGAAAGTTGAGATGTAGATTCTGAAACACCCAGCAACTTGTCTAATGTCAGTGGTAGAGGCCAGCCAGATGCAAGTCATGTAACTCCTAGGTAGCTTTTAGTGCTCTCATCAAACTGCCCATATTGCTTTCACTGTTAATAATTTCCTCACACTCAACCTCCTATTTCTCCTCTGACCATTAACAAAATATTCTGCCATATCATTGGAATACACCTGGAACACCATGCTTAAAAAAAACCTTCTCTTTAGGCCAATCTTACACACATGCAGTAATATGTATTCCTTGAACACCCAAGCCTCGGCCTAGCTAGGAGATCCAAATGTATTTCACTAATTAATAGCTAATCAATATTCTTGCTCTGGTAGTCTGATTGTAACCCTTGTAATTGCTGCATCATGTACAATTATTTTTTATCTGTAAGATACTATCTAAATTGTTTAAGTCAATCCTTACACTTTCTTTAAAAATATTAACAATTAAAATATGGGGGAGAAAAGAAAATTCCACATCTCTTAGATCCTTTGAAATTATGGGGAAAGGTTAATAGACCAACTCTGCAGAAACCAGATTTGGTTATATAAATATTTCACATCTTCTACCTATCTTTCCAGCATCATCTCTCAATACCACCTAGACACGTAATTCATCCAGCTGTACTAACCACGATTAACTTTAAGAGATTAGGTTCTCATCTGCCCCTAATGCTTTTGTGTAAACTTTGTACAAACTGCTTCCTCTGCTTAAAATACTCCTCCCCTTATCCAATCCCTCTCTACTAACCCTTCAACACTTAGCTCAAGTATCTAAGAATTGTTTTTATTTCCCTTCAGACCAAATTAAGCTCACTCTCTCTTCCTTGGTCTTCACAAAGCACAGGACTGTAGTATATTAATAGAAAGAACAATGAGTCAAGAATCACAAAACTCACTGATAAAATATTAAAGTATGTTGTGGAGTTTGAAAGATAGTTCTACCCAGAAGGCGAATGACTCCCCCAATTCTCTCTCTTGAAGTAGGTTTGGCTCCCTTTTTATATTCTGCCACAGTGCCCATATGGCTTTCCTTCACAGTGCTTACCACCACTGAATTTTAAACAATTGTTTGTAGAATTATTTTACCTCTGTCTCCTTCTCTAGATTGCAAGTTCCATGAATGAAAAGGACAGCTTCTATATTATTTACAACTGTATCCTCTAGGCCCAGAAGAACCTGGAACATAGTAACTGCTCAATAAATTTTGTTGAATGGATGTTTCCAAAAAGCTCCATGCCATTTTGGGGCACTTGATACAGCAATTCAGTTCACTACTTCAAAAATGATATTCTAACTTGGCATGCCAAAGCTGCTTCATCTATGCAACTTATGTTTATAGACATCATGAAATGATCATAGCAACTATGGCCAAACTAAGAAAGTGAAATAATTCAATTTATTACTTCCATGTTTACTTCCCCTATTAAACTGAGTTCCCAAATGGCAGGGACCATATATAATTACAGTAAGGTAGGTGAACAGTTAAGACTTCACAAACTTCCTTAGATTCCAAGCTTTACCACTCAAAGAGCCTGGTGACCCTGGGCAAGTGGCTTATACTTCTCCGAGCCTCAGTTTACATACATCCATACAGTGAGGATAATATCATCTACCTCTTGGGATTGTTGTAAAGATTAAATGAATGTATGTAAAATGTTTATCATTGTGCCTATTTAATAAACATTCAGTAAAAACTATTATTTACTACTATTAAACTTAATGTCTTATTGCTGACAGTTGGTGTTCAAATATTTACTGTTTGATGACTCTTCCATTCATATCTCATAGGATATGAAAGTATTTGAAAGTTTATAGAAAATGAAATTCTAATAAAGGCCATGTACTATTTATTCTCTCCTCTAATAAAGGCCATGTACTATTTATTCTCTCCTTTGACATATTAATTTTTAAAGATTAAAAACAAGAGGAATACCTTGAAGAAACCTAATCAGAGAAAACCAGCAAAGTAGAGAAGTCACCACACTACAATATCCTAAGTTAAAAAGCACACAAGATTCTCTTTCAGAACTTATCTTTTGAGACTAACTCTCAGTCTAGGACACTGAAAAAAGGTAAAGCATATGAAGTTTAAGTCTTACGTGAATTGATTGAACATATTTACATAAAGGTAAATTTAATAATATATAAGGTAAGTATTAGAGAAAACAGCCACAAAAGAATTTACTTTTCATTTAGAGGAAAAAATTATTAGACACCATCCAATAGGTTCTAACACTGGAGAACATATAAACTACTAATCGTAGGTTCACTTTCTTCTTTACCATGGTTCCTCGCGCTGTGGACAGGAACCAAGACTCTGGGTAAACACAGTATCTATTCCACCTTAAAAGGATCACAGAGATACCACACTGTCCATTTTTTCTTGACCATTTATCCATCGATTAACTCCCTTCTTGGTAATTACATCCACATATTTCTTCTCTCATACTTTTTCCTTGTCTTTTGCCAAATGTTCCTGTCCTTAGGAAAATCACTCCTCCCTAGTCCTAATTTTTCCCAGTTTATGAATCTAAAAAGTGAATGCATCCAAGCTGCCCATTAATGCTTAGAAGATACCTGTATCAAGGAAAAGGAAAGACTTTAAGGTAAGTTAGTCTTAAGAACTAATGCTATCAGTCTCTAACCCATTCATAACCTGTGACTCTTAAAGTTGGTTACTATTATTATTAGGTGGTGACAAGTTTTACCTAACATCTGCTAGGTGGCAAACATACCGTATACCAAATGAGGCTAGAGGAAACATAGGAAATTTTCGAGATATGGATGTATGATTGTTTCCTTTTGCAGTGTTTGAGCCCAGTCCTACGAGACACCAAATCGGACTAAAGCTGGCCTTCCTATGCCTGCTGCCTTCAATCTAAATTGACTGAGAGTCAAATAATCTGAAGATTTAGAGAACTGCAAATATCAACAGTCTCTGTACCCTCAAAATGAGGTGATTACAAGCAGTAACTCAGAGAAGTTGCTGTCTTAGCAGGAGATGAGACCACAGCCCCAAGCTGTTTTAAGAGTTCTCTTCAGGACAAGGAAGAAAGCGAGCCAGCAAAAATCAGATTAAGGGTGTCGCCTACCTCAAGGCAGCTGGCTATTAATTTAAAAGCTAAAAGAGCAGAGCAGAAACTATGTCTAGATGTGACTTTTACCCCATGCAGCTTACTAAAAGCAAAAAGATTTTTTAAAAATCTATATGTTTTTCAGGGAACAATATCGTCATAGAAACCCAAAACTGCCCTGTAGCAGCCAGCAACTATTAAATCTCTAAAATAATTCATGGTTGCAAACCCTAACCAGTAATACCTTTAGCTATGAGAGCTGTGCAGTCCTCAAGAAAAGTATGCTCCCCAATGAGCACTTCTAATGGGGCCGTGGAGAATGATAGACAATAAAGAATCTCTGGAGAACAGTCAGGGGCTTGCTCTACAGCAAAGGAAATCCCTCTGTATTAGACTATTCTGACTGCTGCTTTGACTCTGCTGTCCATTTTGGTAACCATGTCTACCCTGCCTTTGGCAAGTAAGTGTTGCTAACTCCTGCCATCCTGGGATCCAATTATCCCCATTGTATTTAGGTTTCCCAATCAGTGGCAGCAGTTCCCATTGTTAATTTCTGACTAATCATAACGCTCTTCAAGGATGTTGGGGCTCCACTCACAAATTTCTTTCTTTGGCAAAAGAAATACCCCTGGAGAACAGAACCAGGGGCTGCCTGGTAGGATTTGCTAACTGCTACATTTCCTACTCTCTCCCTTTTTCGGGTGGGAACTTTTACTATAGTTATCCTATTCTTTTTCTCCCTATGTAACAAAGGGGGAGGGGGCAGTTTATGGGACACCAGACCACAAGAAGCCATACTAGGCCTAATGAAGAGGACTGTATATCACCAAGAAATCAAGGACTTAAAAATGGGATACAATAACTAGATAGGACTTTGGAGGTATTTCCATTAAGGAAGGGGTGAATATGTTCTTTGTATGGGAAGATGACTGAATAAGGACTTGATAGCTAAAGAAGTATACTGTATACTGTAGCTAAGATTAATAATTATAGTAATAATTAATAATCATCCACTCAGTATTCATTTTCCCCTTCTTTCTTGCTATCAGAAGTCCAATGTTGTTGGGTTCCAATGTGCTCCAGTAAAAATACATTTCCCAGCTTTGCGGTAGATGAGGTATTCATGTGATATTATAGTTTAGCCAATGAAATAAACGCATACTTCACTGCATGAGGTTTAGAGGAAAGCTCTTTAAAGAGATCTTACTCAGCTGGCAGGCACCATTTTGCTCCTCCTGGTCTTCCAATCTGCCTGGAACACAAATGGAATGACTGGAGCCTCCTGAGAGCTATCTTATAACTAGTAGCACACAATAAGATGGCTGACAAGAAGGCCAGAAGGCACCTAGGGCCCTCAAGATATCTTGGAGGCACCCTACTAGCCCTGGAATGCTTAATTTAGGAATTTTCCTTTCACAAGAGAAAAGTGAATTCAAATTTATTTAGGCCACTATTATTTGGGTTTTCTGTTTGTTCCACACAGCAAAATTCAATTCCTAACTGATTTCAGTAACTAACTGAGTTTCCAAATTTATGTTAGACAAAATAGAATCTGTAAAAAGCTGTATCAGGTACTTACAAAAAAGCTATATCAGGTTTACTTAGTCTGACTGCCACATACGTGTCATCCACAGGTTGCCTCGTGTCCACTTCAGGCATGGGTAACAAATCATGGCACTCTTTTCCATTAAATTGGAAATATGCCAACAAAAATATCTCAATAGCTACAACTGATATTGACCTGACACCCAATATAGAATCTATTGTCCATTTGCATCACCTTCAGTTTTTCTCAGCTCTAGGATTCTAAGACAAAATTATATACTTTACAATGGAGAAAATATGTCAAGTAAAGATTTCTACATGTATTAACTCGATCTATTTATATAATCCAATTCTACAACTTTGGACCAGACATATTTTCTCAATAAAAAACTGTTTCTTCATTTATGAGATGGAAAAAATAGAAAAACCTACTTACCTCATACAGTTGATGTGAACATCATATACAAAAAAACCTGAACCTTAAATTTATATGAACACATAAATTATTAATAAATCTATAATGTGTAATTTATTCTTCACAACTAGCATAAATAATTTGCTATCTATTAGGAATATTCAACATCTAAAATTAAATTCATTTCAAGAGCATGGTTATATTGTCTTGTGTAGTGGTATAGAGAACTCTACTAGTTCATTCATTCTTCTGATTTTGCACCAAAGAAATAATGGGCCAAGGTGGGAGATGCACAAAAAGATCAAGAGTCAATTCTAATTGTCTCTACTGCTTTAACTTCACGAGACAGAAATAACACTAGAACTCGTGGAAGAATTGGGTATTGGTTTAATTTTCCAAAAGGAAAAGAAGAAAAAGTAGTTTTATTATATATAGTGAAGGGAAATATACATAATGTGTTTTTAATTCAAAGAAAAGGGAAGAAATCTCTTCAGCTCTACAGACTGAAATTTACAAGGTAAAAAATAACTAGGCAAGTTTAATTAAAGCAGCAAATATTTGATTGCCTACCAAACATTATGATCTGCTGCTGTTACAATAGTAAATAACATAGGATCCCTAACCTCAAGGAGAGCAGTAAAGTAACACTTTGGGTCCAAGTTTCAGTACACAGGATAAAAATGTAATTGAAGTATCAGTGCATAGAGAAGTTTGGGTAACATAAAAAATATACTCAATTAAAATTTCAGTATCGGTGGCTTTAAAACAGGTGCTGCCATACATACTTCCAGATGAAGTTTATTAATATTTCCAAAGCTTACTTCAATTTCCTTTCAACACTTCAGAACCACTTGGAAAATCTAGAAATGTAACTTAAAGAAGCTTGGAAACTGAATCGGCTTTAGGAAGGAAATAGTAACAATGTAGAACAAGTTACAAAGACAACTCTAAGGTCAAGCTTGCTTAGATAGCTTTTGGAATACTTTGCACACTGAACATATAACACAGATCCCAACTACAGAAAATAAAAAGCACATATTCAGATACCACAACTGATTGCTCTACAGGTGCTATAAATTAATGTGTCAAAATGCTAAAGGACCTTAGTTTAAAAAATAAACAAATAAGAACATACAAAAAGAGTCAGGAGATTTCAAGTTAAAATCAAAACATTCTGACTAGATAAGATAAAAGCTTCTTTCAGAAACTTAGCCACTTGCCAGAGATAAAAGGCACTAGATATATCATGCTGTCTGATCAATCCTCCTAGATGGCTGATGTGGATGGAAAAGCCTCAGTAACTTTCTAACAGCCACTCTACATAATAGGTATGCTGTAGCACACCTTTGACATCCGACATATACATCCACAATCAGGAGACACGTGCTAGAAGCTGTGATATCAACAGCTTTCTTCCTTGCTATTACTTACTATCCACAATGGCCACCATCTGGGCTTATTCAGAGAGTCATACAAGTTAAGACAGAAGTTTCGAAATATATTGCACATTCTCCTGTACAAATTTCTCTGTATACAAGTACCTAATAAACGATAGTAAATTTTGCCTTACTGCAAGTAACCACTTCTGGAAAAAGTGGTCAAAAATTAAGCTGTACCAAAACATAAAAACAAAATACTGCATGATCTTCAAGATCAACCACATGGAAGAGAAATCGGAGGGCAAGTTCTTCATTACTGGTACTCCCAAAACTAGATTCTCATAAGTTTTCCCTCCTGGCTTCTGAACAGGAAGCTTTTACCTTTCTTCTAGGCTAGCTGAGTCCATACATAGATATAGATATATTTTTATACAATGTCAAATTCCTAACCAAATACTCAAATATTTAATATTTCTGAAGTCTTTATTTGCTACCTAAGCAAATAAAACTGGGTATGCTACATCTCTACATTTCCAAGATAAATGTACTTAAATATTTTAGACATGTGATAGACTTACAGTGAAATGTAAAAACTTATGTATCAAGCTGAGGAATCAGATTTAAAATGGTCAGTAAGCAATACACTGTTTATAGGTAGAAGTGAGTGGTCAAGATCAGGGCCATTTTATCTTTTTCAGTAAATCATGAGACTTTATTTTAATGTATCAGGCAACCCAGGCTCAGCTAATACTGAATTAAAAGCTTAACAACACTCTTTTTGAGACCTACAGAAGGCAGTGATATCCTTTTTACTTTAAGCCACGCCCCTGAAGGCACCAACAAAATTATATCTACTGAAACCATCAATCCATTACAAATACCACTTTTCCTCAGCTAATTCCAAGGGAAGAAATGTGACTCTCAAGAAAATAAACCAAAGCAGTAACACTATCCTCTACAGTCATATTTTTCTATCTGAGAAATGTCAATACTTCTTGAATTTGCAGAAAATATCACAACCTTCAACGTCTTTTTTCTCCATTTCATTTTTCCTTCTATTATGGAATAAAAAAATAAAAGAAAACCCTGACACAAGGATCCCAATTTAACCATCTGCCAATAGATCATAAAGCCATCTGAAGTTTTAGACTACACAGCAGCCACAGATAGCTCTAAATGGTCTGAAAAACTTTGGGACACTGGCTATATGTGCTCTGCGTATGCTTTCTAGCAAGAATCCCAAATAACCTAGAAGTGGGAGGGGGAAAAGGGGCTTGAAATTAGTACTATCCAGAGCAAGAGAAGAAAAGAACTTTGATAAGGTACTCACCTAAAACAAATCTCCCACGTTGGCTGGTTGTTGTGTTTGTTTTAATACAATTCTGGTGAGTCACTTTGAAGTGACTCATAATACAAATAAATGCAGGGAAGATTAAATAGAACCTATCAACACTAAACAATAATATTTTGAAAGTAAAATTTATACAGTGGTCATTTAAAGATAAAACATTTTAAAACTTAAAACCAGCGTAAATGCCACCGTACAATAAAATTTTCCACTTGTAACATCTGCTTTATAGCGGCTCCTTAATATTAATCCCATATTTTTCATACAATACTTGGAGGCCACTCCCAGCCTTAAACAGTATTATATCCAATATTTCACTAATTGACCTAATGCTATGGTCCAGGAAAAAGCGATAATTGCACTGAGAGAAGTTGATTTATTCCAGAGAAAGATTTCAACGAAAAACACCATAATTCAAAGGACTAAGAAATTATCTTAAAGAATTTCTCAGCAGAAACTAGTAAAATTTAGGAGGGAAAAACATGCTTTCAAGTTTGATAGTTGTGTAGAACTTTCCTTAATTACTTCTGTGTTGGCATATTCTTTATTAATAAACAGTAGTTTATTAACTGTTATGTCCATTAAACTTCTTAATAAACTACTTTACTTCACTATCATCCAAATAGAGCCAAGATACTTCTTTAAAATTTCCATCTGGGGAAGGGCCTGCATTCTAAAAAGGGTTCCTTGGGAAATACTCACTTCTTACCAGCTCTGTTATTACCCAATTTCCCAGTTCTCTTTTTCTTCTCTCTCTCTCTCTCTCTCTCTCTCTCTCACTCTCTCTCTCTGTGTGTGTGTGTGTGTGTGTTTGTGTGTGTAAAATTACAGATTATACTCTACATGCCCTGCCCCAACCCCCAGGACCGCACTGACCTTCCACTCCCAAGACCCATGCCCAGTCAACCCAGTTCTAATGGTTGAGAACTGGAAATGCCAGTTCTGATCTGTCCCTTTGAAGAAAGCACTTGCTATACTGAAAAGAAAAAAAAAAAACTGGCACATTATTTGAGGGTGGAAAATCTATTTAGATCCTTACATCCTTACTCTATATATAAAAAAAGTAAATTTCAGTCAAATCAAAGAGTTAAATGTAAGAAATCAAAGAAAAGAGAAAAATGTAGATGAATTTTCACATGACTTCCAGATGGGAAGGACTTTGTAAGCATGAAAACAATCACAGAAATAACAAGGAAAAGATTGATAAGATTTTGACTACGGTAGAAGCACTCTTAATCAATCTCCACTTAACAAATGTCATAGACTCTTCCATTCTCCAGGCCCTCTGTAGAAACTAATGAATGCCCACAGCATGCTGACTGCTCAATGCTGACAGGCTACAGTGTAATACACCTGCTCATGAGCCCCACAAATTAAGTTGTCTACTTACCAAGAGTTATTTATGTTTGTTCCCAAATGCATTCCTTTTTATGCTAGTTGTATAGGTGTTACTATAATTCTTAATTATATGTTACATATATATTACAGCAGTCTAATGTAAGTGCAAAAAGAGAGGAACTGGCTGCAAAGACTTGATAAAGGTGATGCTAAATTAAATGTGGGTTATGAAACTGCAAAAGACTTGGTGGGGGGAACCTGTAAAATACCTGAAAGGATTCTGCACTCAGAATACTGCTCATTAAGTTATTAATTCACTTTAAATAGATCAAAACTGGAAATCACTGTTGATGTATTTTGGATGACATGTATAAAA
Source organism: Avahi laniger (assembly GCA_963575035.1). NCBI lineage: Eukaryota > Metazoa > Chordata > Mammalia > Primates > Indriidae > Avahi > Avahi laniger. The sequence continues at coordinate 9,797 of CAUYSK010106328.1, forward strand.
GAAATAAATACCAGATTTCTCATCAATTAGACTCATACAAAGTAAAGGGGTGGCCCAAAAGCAAAGGATTAGCTACTTAATGTATATTTTGAGGGTTTAAGTTAAAATGTAGAAGGGATATATATAAAAGATTTTGGATACCCCTCCCTCTTTAACAGATAAGCTACCAGATCCAATCACATCAAATAAAGAGGCTTTTTCTCTATGGTTTTTAGTTTCCACATAACCAAATTCACCAGGAAAAAAATTAAAAAGTAAATTTGAAAAATATGTGAAAGACGATAATAGATTAATATCTTTGATATATAAAGTTTACATCATTTAGCAAGAAAAACACCAGGCAACTAAGAGGAAAATGGGAGAAAAAAACAAATGGCCAATTTACAGGAATATAAAACATTAACCATGATGAAAATGAATTCTTTCATTGGCTATCAAAAAGACACAAAATAGTTCAACGAGGTAACATTTTTGCCAATAAGGTCAATAAAAGGTAAGTAATTAGCACATTCAGTGTTGCCAAATGTACAATGTAACAGACAGGGATATGTTTGCTGCTGAAATAAAATAGTTTGTTAGAACCTTTCCAGAAATCAATCGATGTAGTAGACAAAATAGTCCCAGGCCTCAATGATTTCAGAACCTATTGGGAATGGCAGACAAATTACACAAGTAATTATCTGAAGTCAAACAATAGAGGAATCACCAAATAAATTATGAGACATTCAAATGATGAAATGACACATGGCCATTAGAAATTACTTATAATGAATTATCAAGGACATGAGAAAATACACTAAATGAAAAGCTATAAAACTATAAATGGCTATAAAAAATACATTGACAACCTAGGGGTGGGGCAGGACTTCTGGAATGGCAGAGTGAGGACCTCAGCTATTAATGAATTTAGGTAAGACCAGCAGAGTCTGTGGCATTTTAGCTTGGGGCTGCTTTCACCACAATTCTGTGGACTTGTAGCTTTGTGAACATTGCCACTGAAGGGAGCTGACTTGATGCGCAGCTCCAAGAGAAAGCCCGATCGCCAAGGAAATTGTTGAAAACAATAGCAACATTAGCAAATAATCAACCATCATAGTTGCTTAAGCCTGCAATACTGGTTGGGGCAAACAAGACACTAGTCAAAGGTAAAAGGGAGATATGGGGAATGAGACAGCCATAGGGAGCTTAAAGCTCTGACATCTTTTGGGGGTTCTGGAAGGTTGTGCCCATGCACAGGGCTGCATACACGCTTAAGAGAAACTAGAGAGGGTCCCAGTTATCTACTGCTCCTGGCTGACTGTGAGGCCCTGCACAAGCAGAAAGTGAAAGCCAAGGCAGACTTTTAAACTGCCTGAACTTTGAATGTATACCCCAACCCACACACAGAGTCCCTCAGCAAAGATGGAAGGCTTACTGGCTCCGAGTGTTCAAGGAAAACTGGCCAATCATCAGTTGACCACTAAGCTATGCTGACCGAGGGGAAACCCCTAGGAAGCCAGGCTTAAAAATAAAAACAAGAATTTTAAAAAATAAAACAAACAAACAAAAAAACCGGAGCAGAGACTTCAGTGGCCACACAATACAGGAAAGACAGACTCTGCAGAATTAGTCCACGCAAGTCACTAAACAATAGAGAAACAAAAGAAAAAACCAATAACCACCACCTCTGGGGGGATAAGAATCAAGAGTTGCTATATTATCTAAAATGTCCAGTTATTAACAAAAAATTTAAAAGATATGCAAAAAAGTGGCAAAAGATGGCCCATATAGAAGAAAAAAAGCAGTCAATAGAAACTGTCCCTGAGGGGGCCCACCTGTTGGACTTAGTAAAGACTTCAAATTCACTATTATAAGTGTGTTCAGAGCACTAAAGGAAATCATGCTTAAAGAATTTTTTTAAAAACTATGATGATAATGCCTCATCAAATAGAGAATACCAAGAAAGAGAAAGAATTCGAAAAAAGAGTCATATAGACATTGTGGAGTGGAAAAGTATTATAACTAAAATGGGAAATTCACTAGGGGGACTCAACAGCAAGCTTAAGCCGACAGAAGAAAAAAATCAACAATCTTGAAGCTAGATTAAAATAGAGATTATCGAGTCTGAAGAACAGAAAAAAACTGTAAGATAATATAGCAAAATATTGATAACATATGGTGAGATTACTAATTTTTGTTCTTCATAATTTAAAAAAATTATAGCCATCCATCTATTTATTCTTTCAGTAAGCAATGACTCAAGGCCTAGCATGTGCCAAGCACTAGGGTACAGCAGTAACAGAAACATGGTCCAGGCCCTCATGGAGCTCACAGAAAAGACAGAGCCCAATAAGAAAGGACCCAAATACCTAACAATGTGAGAGAAGATGAGTAAACTATGGCAAAGAGCCACTCAATAAGTATTTGTTGAATAAATGAATGGATGGTCAGACAAACACATCAGAAAAATATAATGCAAATTAGTGAAGGTGGGGGGGGGTGGGTAGAGAAGAGGGGTAAAAAGAAGACCCAGCAAAATTCCATGTTCAAAGTCATTCGGAATTCAGTGGGGAATTGAGTAAGGAACCCAGTGTAGACAGACAAAGGGGAGGGAAGGGTGGTGCTCAGAATGAATACCTCCCAGGCAATTAAGCTGCAAGAAAATGCCTGGCACTTAAAGCAAACTAATGACAAGGTTTCTATCAGTACTTACTTTAAGTAGGATCCCTAATGGTATATGTGAGTTATCTAATTTGTGCACAGTATATTGGTCTTCATTTAGATTTTGTTTCTAAGTAGAATCAGTAAATCTTTGAAATGGTATATCCTACCTACTCTCTCTCTATTGCTTTCTGTCTTATGCTAGGCAGAATAGTGTACATACCAGGAACATTAAAAAGAAAAAGGTAGACATAGTATCTAAAACGCATGAAAATACCTTTCTAGAATCTCAACAACTTAGTGCTAGAAAAATGCCCAATTTACTTTTATTTCACACATTAATTTGAATAGCTATGAAAGTTACTTTACTAATGAGGAAACCAAGAAAGATCTTTTCCTGCATGAAATACACTGTGGATAAAAAATAAGAATGAATCAACGGAAGAGGAGAGCTTGCCAACTTATCTATCAGAAAAACTTCACTGTTTTATTTGAAATTATTTTTCAAATCAGAGAAATCTCTAGTTGAAAATAAAAAGATGTTCATTTATTTAATAATCCCTACTATACTCCAAACATTATACAAGTGCTAGAGATATAAAAACCCTGGTTCCTGCCCTTGAGAAGCTCATATTCTAATGGTTGGAAGCAGAGTCCAAGAAATAGAAGTCCAAGAAAAAGCAAGGGTCTAAAGGGAGGGAGGAGCTTTTGTTTAAACATAGCTGATTGAATACAAGCATTTATCTAACTCCCTCTACAAACCATTAGAGTGAAGAATTAGAAAAGATATAAACCAAGAAGATTGAGAGAGTTGGGGAGAATATGACAGCAAAGGAGAGATGTCCACAATAAAATGAAAAGCATTTGGAAAAGAGGTAAGTGACTTGGCTGTATCTTTCTTAGTATCAAGGACCTGCAGTGGGGAATCTAAACTGAAGCAAGTAAACTAGTTCATTCTTGAGGGGTCTGGAAGAGCAGAAGGTAAAAGCTCTTCCTTTGCAGCTTATGGGCACACTTGAAAGAAACAAAATTTTTCTTAAAAAGGTGTGTGCGTGGAGTGAGGACTGAAAAATTCTTTAGAAGAGAAGTAAGACTATTGGATTCTTTCTCCCTAACCAGAGCATCCTGCAACTGCCTCTTCTCCATACAGCAGAGATCTTAAGTTACTCCTGGAGAGGTTGAATCAAAGAATCCCCGAACTCAGGAACACCAGCTATAACTGAAAACAAAATGGGATGCCTTACTGAAAATAAGGGTTAAGTAAAACTCTGTGCAGCCAATGAGGAAAGATCTAGCACTTTCCAGATTGGGCTCTGAATACTAGATGCGAGCTTATTACTCCCAAACTTCCTCCCACAAGAGATTTAAGAAATCCCACTTAGAAAAACTGATTGGCTTAAGAACAAAGAACTGATAGTTAGGAAGTTCCTCATAAAAACCCAGGTTTTCCCCCAATCACACCACAGTGAGGCCCATCACTCAACAAGCCCTGCTCATGAAAAGTTTCCAATCAACTTTTTCTTAATATAAATAAAAGCTAAAGATGCTTGAGAAATACTTCGAATATGAAAGACAGGTACCAAAACCAACAAATAGGAGAAAAGAAAATCAGAGAAAACAGGTAATATAGAGAAAAGAAAATTTCAAAATAATTATAATTTCCCTTTCTTTCTCTTTAAGGACATTAGACATAGAACCCAAGAAACGAAGTCATGAAGCTATATAAAAGGAACAGAGAACAACAATAAAAAACTCTTAGAAATGAACTATATATGTTTGATACTATTATAATGGGACTGTTCTTGACTTCTTTTCCAGATAGTTCATTGTTAGTGTATAGAAATACTACTGATTTTTGCAGGTTAATTTTGTATCCTGCCTCTTGACTGCATTTGCTTATTAGTTCTAACAGTTTTTTTGGGGGGGGGTAGTCTTTAAGGATTTTCTATATATAAGATCATGTCATATGCAAGCAAGAGAAAATTTTATTTATTCCTTCCTGATTTGGATGTCTTTTATTTCTTTTTCTTGCATATTCTGGCTAGGACTTTTAGTGCTATGTTGAATAGAAGTGGTGAGAGTGGGTATTCCTGTTTTGTTCCTGATCTTAAAGGAAAAGCTTTTGGTTTTTCAACACCGAGTATGATGTTAGCTGTAGGCCTGTCATATATGGCCTTTATTGTGTTGAGGTACATTCCTTCTACACCTAATGTGTTGAGAATTTTTTTATCACTAAAGGATACTGAATTTTGTCAAATGTATTTTCTGCGTCTATTGAGATGATCATACAGTTTTTGCACTTTATTCTATTAATGTGACATATCACATTTATTGATTTGCATATATTGAACCATCCTTGCATCCCAGGGATAAATTCTATTTGATCATGGTGTTCCCATTCATGCTGTCAGAAATTTATTACAAAGTAAATGAAGTGATAATTTTTAAAGTGAATTTCACAGGTATCAAAGGGGAAAAGGTAATGCCATTTAGTTAATGAATTAAACATTTAAAAATTATAGAATCACTAATTTTAGAGCTCAAGGGGACTTTAGAAATTATTGGAGCCACCCCCCTCATTTTCCCATTGAAAAAAACTAAAGACCACAGAGGCAAATTTATTTGGTCCAGGCCACACAGTAACATTTTGAGCTTTCTGTATACTAAAAGGTAGTGACATTTGAGAAAAAAACCAACCATAGAGAAAAGAGATCCTTCAGATATATCACATTTGTTGTATGAAGGATGTACAATTCTTTTAACATGTTGTTAATTCAATTTGCTAGTATTTTACTGAGGATTTTTACATGTAGGTCCATCAAGGATATTGGCCTGTAATTTTCTTTTCTGGTAGTGACCTTGTCTAGCTTTAGCATCAGGGTAATGTTGGCCTCATAAAATGAGTTTGGAACTGTTCCCCCCTCTTCAATTTTTTGGAAGAGTTTTAAAAGGATTGGCATTAATTCTTCTTTAAATGTTTGACAGAATTCACCAGTGAAGCCCAGGTCCTGGGCTGTTCTTTGTTGGGAAGTTTTTGATTACTGATTCAATCTCCTTACTCATTATTGGTCTGTTCAGATTTTCTGTTTCTTCATGACCCAGTCTTGATAGATTGTATTTTTAGGAATTTATTGATTTCTTCTAGGCTATCTAATTTGTTAGTATATAGTTGTTCATAGTTGTCTTATTATCCTCTGTATTTCTCTAAGTTGTAATGTCTCCTCTTTCACTTAAAATTTTGAGTCTTTTTTTCTTACTTCGTCTAGCTAAAGGTATGTTGATTTTATTCATCTTTTCAAAAGCCAACTCTTAGTTTTGTTGATCTTTTCTATTGTTTTTCTAGACTCCATTTCACCTATTTCTGCTCTGCTCTAAACGTTGGGTTTAGTTTGTTCTTCTTTTTCTAGTTCCTCAAGGTGGAAAGTTAAGTTGTTTGAGATCTTTCTTTTTCCTTAATGTATTGGTATTTATCACTATAAATTCCCATCTTAGAACTGTTTTTGCCACATCCCGTAAGTTTTGGAATGTTGTGTTTCCATTTTCATTTGTCTCATAAATTTTTTACTTCTCTTTTGATTTCTTCTTTGATCCATTGGTTGTTTAGGAGTGTGTTGTTTACTTGCCTCATATTTGTGAATTTTCCAATTTTTCTCATTGATTTTTAGAGTCATATCATTGTGGTTCAAAAAGATACTTGCAGTTTCAATCTTCTTAAATTTGTCAAGACTTGTTTTGTAGCCTTACATATGATCTATCCTGGGGAATGTTCCATGTGCACTTGAAAAGAATGTGCATTCTGCTGCTGATGGATCAGATATTTTATAGATGACTCTTAGATCCATTTGGTCTACAGTGCAGTACAAGTCTGCTATTTCCTTATTGATTTTCTGTCTGATCTGTCCATTGTTGAAAGTGGGGTATTAAAATCTGCTATTGTTGTACTGCAATCTATTTCCCCCTTCAATTTTGTTAATGTTTGCTTTATATATTTAGGTAGTCTGATGTTGGGTGCATATATAATTGTTATATCATCTTGATGAATTGACCTCCTTATCAGTATATAATGATCTTTTTTGTCTCTTGTGACAGTTTTTGACTTATAGTCTGTTTTGTCTAAGTATAGCCATCCCTCTTTTGGTTACCATTTGCAAAGACTATTTTTTTCTAATCCTTTGCATTCAGCCCATGTGTGTCCTTAAAGCTAAAGTGAGTCCTTGTAGGTAGCATACGGATGAATTTTTTTTATCTACTGAGCCACTCTTTTGATTGGAGAAATTAATAGTTACATTTAAAGTAAATATTGACAGGTAAGGACTCACTACTGACATCTTAATGTTTTCTGTTTTGTAGTTCCTTTGTTCCATTCTTCCTATTTTGTTGTCTTCCTTTGTGATTTAATGATTTGTCTGTAGTGGTATGCTTCGATTCCTTTATCTTTTGTGTATCTACTACAGGCTTTTTCTTTGTGGTTACCTTGAGGCTTACATAAACCATCTTATAATTGTACCTGTCTATTTTAAGCTGATAATAACTGAACTTCAACCACATATAAAAACTCTAACTTTGCCCTTCCCCATATTTTATGTTATTGATGTCACAATTTACATATTTTATATATCATTTATCCATTAACAAATTATAACTAGTTATTTTTAATACTTTTGTCTTTTAACTTTTATACTAGAATTAAAAGTGATTTATGTACCATCATTACAGTATCATTCTGAATTTAACTATGTAATAATGAATGTAATTATTTTACAGTAAGCTTTATACTTGTATATGTTTTCATGTTGTTAGAGTCCTTTTGTTTCAACTTGCAGAACTCCCTTCAGCCATTTCTTGTAAAGTAGGTCTAGTGGTAAGGAACTCCCACAGGAAAGCCTTTCTCTCATCTTCATTTCTGAAACACAGCCTTTCCTGGTATAGTATTTGTGGTTGGCAAGGACTTTTTTTTCTTTCAGCATTTTGAATATATCATCCCCTGGCCTGGTTTCTGCCGATAGTCCTGTGGAGGTTCACTACAAGGGAATTCAAAATTCTCCTTGACTTTTGGGAATTTGATTATAATGTGACGCAGTGAAGATCTTTTTTTAAAAAGAGGGCCTTACTCTGGTGCCCAGGCTGGAGTGCAGTGACGCAATCATATCTCACTGTAACCTTGAATTCCTGGGCTCAAGCAATCCTCCCACCTCAGCCTCCTGAGTAGCTAGGACATGTGCTGCCATGCCTGGCTACTTTTTAAAAATTGTTTTGTAGACCAGAGTCTCGCCATATTGCCCAGGCTTGTCTTGAACTTCTGGCCTCAGGCAATCCTCTCACCTCAGCCTCCCAAAGCACTGGTATTACAGGCATGAGCCACTGTACCTGGCCAAGATCACTTTATATTTAATCTATTTGGGGGTTCTCTGGACTTCATGGATCTGGATGTTCACTCAGGTCTCCAGATTTGAGATATTTTCTGTCGTTATTTCTTTAAATAAGCTTTCTTCCCCTTTCTCTTTTTCTGCTCCTTCTGGAAAGAGAGCCATAATGCATTTAATTGGTTCACTTGATGGTTTCCCATAACTCCTATATGCTGTTCTCACTCTTTTCTATTCTTTTTTCTTTTTGTTCCTCTGACTCGGTAATTTCAAATGACCTGTTGTTGAGCTAATTCTTTCTTCCATTTCATCAAGTCTGCTGTTGAAGTTCTCTATAGAATTTTTCAGTTCAGTCACTATGTTCTTCAGCTCTAGAAATTCCGTTTGGCTCTTTTTAAAGGTTTCTCTTTTTTGAACTTCTCATGTTGTTCGTGTACTATTTTCCTGATTTTGTTTAGTTGTCTATCTGTGTTCTCTTGTAACCTACTGATCTTTTTTTTTTTTCTTTTTTCTTTTTTATTTCAGGGTATTATGAGGGTACAAACATTATGGTTACATTTTATGTCTTTGCCTCACCCCAAGCAAGGGTTAAAGGCATGCCCTTCCCCCCTAAAATGCTCCCCGTGTCCTTTAGTTGTGGGTTTACTCCCCATCCCCCTAATCCCTGGAGAGTATTACTGCCATGTGATCACCCTAGTGTTCATCAGTTAGTACCAATTTGATGGTGAGTACAAATGGAGCCCATTCTTCCGATCTTGTGGTGCCTCACTTTGGATAATGGGCTTAAATTTAATCCAGGAAAGTATAAGAGGTTCTAGATCACTGTCGTTTCTTATGATTGAGTAATATTCCATCGTATACATATACCAAATTTTAATAATCCACTCATGGATTGATGGGCACTTGGGTTGTTGCCACATCCTTGCAATAGTGAATTGTGCTGCCATAAACATTCGGGTACAAATGTCTGTATCATAGAATGTTTTGTGCTCTTTTGGATAGATGCCTAATAGTGCTATTGCTGGATCGAATGGTATTTCTATTTTTAATTCTCTGAGGTATCTCCAAATTCTTTTCCACAGAGGTTGCACTAATTTGCAGTCCCACCAGCAGTGTAAGAGTGTTCCTGTCTTCTTTTAAGATAATTATTTTAAATTCTTTACCAGTCAGTTCATAGATATCCATTTCTTTATGATTGATTACTGATATTTCATTTTGTTCCTTTGATGGTGTCATGTTTCCCTGATTATTCATGATCTTTGTGGCCTAGTGTTAGCATCTGCGCATTTGAAGAAGTAGGCACTTGCAGGTTTTACAGACTGGCTTTGGCAGGGAAAGCCCTTCACCAGTAAGCCTGTCCTTAAATTCTGACAGGTGTGTTTGCTGCTGGAGTTCTCAGGTAGGCTAGCCTGGAGCCTGGGTCCACTAGAGCAGGCCCAGAGCTTGAGTTTGCTGGGGTGGGCCTGGATTCTGGGTCTATGGGAGCCAGCCCAGTTCCAGGGTCCACTGGGGTAGGCCTATTGACTGGGCACACATAGAAGGCATGGAGCTTGTGTTCAAAGGGGCCAGCATGAATCCTGGGTCCATGAGAGTTGTGACCTAGTGCTGTGTGGGGCCTTGAGCCTGATCCTTCAGGAACTGGCCTGGTGCTGGGACAAACCTGGCACCTGGATCCAAGGGTGCCACATTGGTGTCTGGGATTGTGGAAGTGGATTTGGAACCTGGGTAAGCAGGGGAAGGCCTGGAGTCTGAGTCAGCCAGGGGTAGGCCTGGGTCCTGGGTCCAAAGCGATGGTCCTAGAACCTGGATCCATCAGGATGAGTCTGAAGGCTGGGTCTGCTGAGGTGGGCCTGGGTCCTGGGGTCCACTGGAGCTTGGGACCATGGGGACTGGCCTGGTACCTAAGGCCACAGGGGCTGGCCTAGAGATATAATAACTATATTATGTCTACATAAACTATCAATGCAAAGGGCATAATAAAGACATTGTTATACATTGTGTATTCATAGTTTCCCATTGCTGTTGTAATAAATTACTACAAACTTAGTGACTTAAAACAACACAAATTTATTCTCTTACAGTTCTGGAGATCAGAAGTCTAAAATCAAAGTGTTGGCTGCATTCCTTCTGGAGGCTTCAGGGCAGAATCAGTTTCCCTGTCTTTCCCAGCTTCTAGTGGCTCCTGCATTCCTTAGCTTGTGGCCTCTTTCCTCCATCTTCAAAGTGCACCACTCCAACTTCTGGTTGATTCCACTGTCATGTCTCCTGTTACAGACTTTGATTCTCCTTCCTCTCTCTTATAAGGACCTTTGTAATTAAACTGGGCTCACCCAAATAGTCCAGGATAATCTTCCCCTCTCAAAATCCTTAATTTAATCACCTCTGCAAAGATACTTTTACCATGTAAGGTAAACATATTCAAAGATTCTAGTAATTAGTGCATAAACATCTTTGGAAGACCAGTATTCTGCCTAGTACATGTAGCCCAAAACTTACTTCCCATTGAACCTTTCTTCAGAAGCTACAGGAGTATATGCTCTACCAAAACCAGATAATAAACTGTTAGCATAAAGTTACAACAAAATGATGTCAGAATCAGACAAAGCAATGAAAGAGCTTCAGAATTCAATAAACTCTTTTTATCATTAAGAGTTTTGTGAATGGAAAAATATAAAAACATGGCAGTATTTCATCAAGTTCAAAGAGCGTAAGCAGAAAAATATGGTAAGAGGCAAAGAAACGCAAAGTTCAGTCAAGTATAGCAGTGAGGATGGGGACTGAAGACACTTGTGAGGGGAAAGGAGGTAATATATAAATTGAAGCTAAGGGCCTGGACTATAGTCACCAACACAGCAGCTATGAATAGGGTTTAATGTGTCACAAACAAGAATTTACTCAGCATTCTTGCTTATATCTTGGGGATATTACGCAACCTTAACCAGGTGAGACAGTAACCCCCCAAACTGCCTGATATAACAGAACTGTTTCCTTAGTGGATAAATATCTTTTAGCCTTGGGAATATTTAGAAATTAACTACAGCAATGGAAACACAGAAAGAAGGCTGCTAAGGGTATAAGATAGCTTCACAAAGGAAGAAATACCACACTGTGCTTTCAGGTAAGTGGAGCAAGTGTGTGCACATGCACACACTAGTGTTGGGAAAGGGCAGAGGAGAAAGGAGGACTAGTATCTGCTATGGCACAAAAAGAACTGTGCATTTAGGGTTCTGTAAATATCTCTATTGCACTAGCAACAAAGTAAAAGTGGAGGATGGATGGTAAGAATACCAAATACCATCAACAGAGGGAAATAATGTAACATAGAGGTTAAGTACCTAGGTCAGAAACTTGGCTCTGCCTTCACTATGCAAATCTCTTAAAACTTAGTAAAGCTTCAATTAATTCATTGATAAAATATAAGTACAGTAGTACCTACCACATGCATTTGTTTTGAGAATGAAATGAAAATAGTTTTGGGGACTCCTAGTAGAACAGTCGGAAGGCAACAAAGAGTAAAATTACCCATAAATAACATTTCTTCAAAGTGTAATGTCTTCCTGATCCTTTTTTTTTTTTGGCTCAGACTTACAGTGCTAATAGAACTTTCTGTGATGATGAAAATGTTCTAAATCTGCACTGTACACTATGTAGTTGCTAGTCACATGTAGCTATTGAGCAATTGAAATGTGGCTGATGTGACTAAGGAACTGAATTTTTAAAAATAACATCTTTTATTGAGATATAATTCACATATCATAAAGTTCATCCTTTTAAAGTATGCAATCTAATGGCTTTTAGTATATTCACAAAGTTATGCCTTGATCAGAGAGAACTAATTCCAGAACATTTTTATAACCTCAAAAAGAAACCCTATACCTATTAGCAGTCACTCCCCCTCCTCTTCTGCCCCTAGCCCCTGGTAACCACTAATCTAGTTTCTGTCTCAATAGACTTCCCTATTCTGGCCATTTCTTATAAGAAAAATCATACAATATGTAGTCTTTTGTGTCTGGCTTCTTTCACTTAGCATAATGTAAAGTTAATTCATGTATCTGTACTTAAATTCTTTTACAGCTGAGTAATATTCCATTGTGTGCAACTACCACATTTTGTTTATCCATTCATCCTTTGATGGACATCGGAGTTGTTTCCACCTTTTGGCTATTATGAAATGCCGCTATGAACATTCATGTATAAGATCTTGTGTAACTATATGTTTTCAATTCTCTTAGGTATATATTAATACCTAAGAGCAGAATTGCTGGTTGTATGGAAACTAACTTTTTGAGGAATTGCCAGTGTGTTTTCCATAGTGGCTGCAACATTTTACATTCCCACCAGTAATGTATGAGAGATCTAATTTTTCTACATCTTTTCCTACATTTGTTATTGTCCATCTTTTTTATTCTAGCCATCCTAGAGTATGTGTGAAGTGATACCTCATTGTGATTCTGATTTGTGCCTCCAAAATGACTTGACGTTGAGAACCTTTTTATGTGTTTATCGGCCATTTGTAAATCTTCTTTGGAGGAATGTCTGTTCAATAAATTTTTAATTTTATTTAATTTTAATTAACCTAAAATAGCCACATCTCACTAGTGGCTACAGTATCAAACAGATGGCAGGATTCATCTGGCCCCTTATCTTTGCTCAAAGTTGAGTGGGACTGGCTAGGTGACTGAAGGCCAAGCCCAGCCTCATGATTCACCCTGGAGAGAAAAGGGGAATCAGTGTAACGTCTGGAAGGAGGAGGTGCCTAGCACGGAGCCTTGCACTTAGGAAGCTCTTAAAAATTGCTATTGACAATGAAAACAATTCATGTGTATTTAGCACATGCAAGGCTCCAAGGACTTCATAGTCATCATCCCTTTTAACTTTCACAACAATCCTATCAGGTAGATTCTACCAGGAGATTCTCCAGTAGATTCTACTGTCTCCATCTTATAAGTGAGGAAACAATTTTGGATCCAGTAAGCCAGTTATTAATAATTTTACTCACTATAAAATTCTCATTCTGTTTCAACCTTAGAAACTTCTTTTCTTCATCTGGTTTAATTATATAATAGCAGTGATCTTATAGATTTCAACTAGGGAAACTAAGTGTTATTCAGGATTCCACTACTATGTTCAGTGTACACTGTACAATTCTAAGCCTACTAACCTATCTCAAAGAAACGTTATGAGAATTAGATGGTTTTGAAGCAGTAAAATATTACTTAGCACTGAAAGAAAATATGAACACCTGACTTTGTGCATTATGGGCTATAAATTTTATCTTCTCTAATGTGTTCAGCCACTTCCTTCCCTTCTTTGAATTGGTTCAGCTACATACTGAACATTTACTATGTACCAGACACTATCCTAGGTTGTAGAGATACAGCAATGACTATGATAGCCAAGAATCCTGACCCAATGAAGCTCAAAATATATATTAAAGTAATATATGGTTTTTCAAGTACACAAGCTCCAATAAGTTTATGTCACATGGAGGCCTTGTTGTACTATCTATTTCATAATGAACCTTATCCAATACTGCAGCATAAGTACCCTTAAATAGCACTCTCTGCCTACTAAGAAATTTGAAATCTGAACATTATAGCCTTTAAAATGGCTCAAAATCCACACATTTGGCAGAACTTGTCTACAGCAGTTGCTACTCTGGAAGTAGCATCCAGCTCCCAAGCACAGCCAGCTGCCAAGGAACCAAGGGGAATTATTAAAGCTTACCTCTACCTCCGTGGGGCTGTCCCAGACACCTGTGCACACGAGGGGAAGACAACACAGAAAGAGTTACCAGAGCATTTCTCTTGCATAAAGTGTGGCATGATTTCCCAAGCTTTTGTCATCACCTATTTCAGGTAGATAAAATAGAAATGATGAGGTTGCTCAGATGATTCATGTGAGTAGCTATTGTGCTGGCTGGGACAGTAACACTGCTCTCTTTCAAAGAGTTCACATTTTATTTACCACTATAAGTAATAATTTAATTTCTAAAACATTGCATGTTCAACATTATATTTCAGAAAAAAAATAAAGCCCAAATTCTCCCATAGATAGGTTGCTTTTGGCAATAGACCTAAGTAACCACACTCTGAAGGCTGGCCTTTCCCTGACCCTTTTTCATTGTACCTCACCTCTGGGATGAGTAAGCAGGGCAGAAGGTAGGAATTAAGTTGATTGAGAAAGCCTAAATGAAATGTCTAACTCAATCATTTCCAGTCGCAAACTCGCTCACTATTTCCTGTGTCTTACCCAGCATTCCCTACTAAAGTATTCAACACAGATTTACTGAAAGAAATCATGGACCAAACAAACTCACCAGCAATATACCTCAGTATCATTTGGCTAAGTCATGCTTCCTGATTTAAAACATCAGTCATGTAGGAAAAATACAACCATGGAATCACAACTGCAGAAACAACACTTTTGCTTGATCTCATTACTAGAGCCAATGGAGATTATGAGAAGGGCTTTCTTTCAAAAGCCATTACACTTCCTTCAGTGGTAAGGGTAGAAAGAAAGATTCCAAATGTATGAATAAGAACAATGGTAAAATTCAGTTCCTGTATTTTATACAAAGCTGACCACCAGTCACTTTAACAGCTGAGAGCTAGTACAAAGGAAAACCCCGAATGCAATATGACATTCCAACTACAGATAGAAATAGCCATCCTTGGTTTGATGTAGAAGGTTAACAAAAACTCTCCCAGTAAACATTCTAAGATTGCCCACCATACTACTCGGTATCTACGTGCTTACAAACATTCTGGGGAAGTACAATTGAATACCACACTCCAGGACAGGGATAACAATTTTCCAGCTGGGATGGCACTATTTAAATGGCTTAGACCACAACAAACAACTCATATGAATTCCTAAACTTAGCAGCCACAAGGTGGGTATTCTCTTGAGGAAGTAAAAAGGCAGTAAGAATTGGGAGAAATGAAGATTATATCAGATGATTAAATTAGATTTCACTGGAGTGCAGAAAAACCGAGGACATACCAGCGTAGAATCAGTGAGGAAAGGTCACAGGATTGTTAAACAGGCTAGCAACCACTATTACCAAACAGAAAAGGAAAGGGCACAGTAGTATATTATTTTCATTCACAAGTCTCTAGTCACTGAGTTAATAATTTGATATCAGAGAGAAGAATGGGTCTGTAGAAATAGGAGGGTCAGGTGTAAAGGCAAACACAAGTGTTTATCTAATAATTTTAGCTATTCGCAGTTCAGAATTGTGGGCAAGAAAACACTACCAAGGCTTCGTCTCGAGCAGGGATCAGTAAGCTTTTTGTGTAAAGGCCAGATGATAAAAAGTTGAGGTTTGTGGGCCATACGGTCTCTGTTGCAACTACTCAACTCTGCCCTATAGCATGAAAACAACCATAGACAATACTTAAACAAATGAGCATGGCTGTGTTCCAAGTAACTATTTACAAAAACAGGCAGTGGGCCTATTTGGCTCATGGGCCAGTTTCCTGATCCAGGGTTCTAAGCTCGTGGTTCTCAAACTTTAGTGTGCCTCAGAATTCCCTTGGAGGGCTTGTTAAAACAGAGACAGCTGAGCCCCATCCCCAGAGCTTCTGATCCTATATGGCCAGGGTGGGGCTCAAGAATCTGCTTTTCTAACAAGTTCCCAGATGCTGCTGCTGCTGCTTAGGAAAAAATACATACTTTGAGAACCACTAATCCAGACCTAACTGATTAAACAGGATGTTCAACATTTTAAGTAACTGTCAAAGTTCCATCTGTTTGGCCACAAACATTTGTCACTTGTAGTAAGTTCCAAACATCAAAGCTCAAACAAAATTAAATAATTTAAAGAGAAGCTAGGAAAAACACTGGTCCAGATTTTTTCTTCACTTTGATGTCAGTGTAAATTTATTGTTGCTCCGTCAATAAAATAAACATAATTCATCCTCAAATCTCTTTATTTAACATTTTCACCTAACACATTCTAAGTCCTATAGACAGTTGAGAAGTATTACAGTGTATAAATCAAACAAGAAAATAAAATCAGTTTTAAAGACAAATGTAAATGATTCCTGCAAAATCAAAGAAAATTCAGCAAAGCCCATTTCTAATTTGAAGTGCTTCATTTCAATAAAATCAAAATAATAATACATAAGTTACTCCAATTACCCTGATTCGATTAATTCACACCGTATGCCCACATCAAAACATCACATGTACCCTATAAAGATACATAATTGTTATATAACCATAATTAAAAATTTAAAAAATTTTTTAAAAATAAAATGTGGAAGGTAGTTTCAGACTTTTTAAGAATTGTGTCATTTTATGTTGATAAGAATCCCATGAGGTAGATAATATAGCTATTATTAGCCTTCTTTTATAAGATGAAGAAACTGAAGAAAACAAACCAAATGGTAATGTCACACAAATTATTTAAAAATTTTCCTTAAAATACCTTTTCTCCTAGTAAGTCTTAAATTGCATTTTTCAAATCCAACTTACACATATCTTTTTAGGACTAGGTCTATGAATGTGTCTTCATACAAAAAAACATCATTCTAATAAAATTTTCAAGTCCATATTCCTATTTGTGGGCCTAATTCTAAAGCCACCCAACAAGTCTAAGACTGAACTTTAATCAGATGGCAATTTAAAGCCCACTCTACCATTAGCGCAAGTGGGTCATAGATTATGAAAGTGTGGTGATCCAGCAGTATAATAGAAACATTCAGCAATGGGAGAAATATGAATATAGATAATCCAAAAAGTAGAGCAGCAAGCCTAGAATGCTCCCTCTCCAGATTTTCAGGCGCTTTATGCTATAAAGATAATGAAAGTATTTCCATCTGAATACATATTTACACAGATCATTTTCATGTCCATAAGAGAAAAATGTTTTTTTCCTTAAAAAAAGCATTACTCATAATATATATGGTTGGTAGGGTTTTTTCCATTATTAGCATACTTTTAAAAATACTATATGTTGATTATGTGAGATAATTACATTCTCACTCTAATCTGTGATCTGGATATTCTGGTAACAATTTTTTAAAATTTATATGAAATATAAAGAAATTCCTTAGTGAAAACAGCTTCTTGCTTGTTTTACAAGTATCTAATTATTTTACAAGTCACTAAATTAAAGAAAAAAATTATTTATTAAAAACATAATCTCAAATTCAACACCACATTATATTGGTGGGACAAAAACCCAGTTAAGAAGACATTAAGCCTAAGAAAAGGACCAGCAGAGATTCTGTATAAATAAAGGCTGACTATTCTGCTTTTGACTTAATGGTTCAGATGAAAGTCAGCAAAAACTTCTAACCTAAATAATGCAATATAAATAATACTGTCCAAAGATTATCACAGGAAAAGATGCCTTATACTATCCTCTGAAGCCAACCTAAGAAGTATTTACATAGAAGTGGTCTAAATAGATCAACCACTCAGTTCCAATATGATCATTCTTACATTTGATGATGTAACATGACCTAGTAGATGAAATGCTGTTTTGTGGATTTAGGTAATTTAGATTTAGTGCCCAATCATATCAGAGACTACAACTTTAGAATCTTTTCACCTCATTTTGCTCACAGTTAAGATGTAGAAATTGCTGTCATAATAAAATTTGCGGAAGTTACATAAAAGAACACTATAATATTCATAAATCCTATATATGGCTGTTTCTTAAATATATATTCTGGAATTTTTCTTTTCCTAGTTCTGAAATTTCACATTATAAACAATTAATCTGTCAAATGTCCAAATGCAAAAGCGAGAGGTATGATACAAAATTCCCTCTTTTTTTTTATTTTGGCATATATATAGATGTTTAGGTTACGTATGTTGCCCTTGCCCCCCTCTCCCCCCCAAGTCCAAGTTTCAAATATGTCCATTCTTCGGGTGGTGCGCATTGCACTCTTTGTGCATGCATATACCCATTCCCTCCTCCCTCCTCCCCCTCCCCCCCTCCCCTGCTCAACATCCAATAGATGTTATTCTTATATGTGCACTTATGTGTTGATCAGTTAATACCAATTTGATGGTGAGTACATGTGGTGCTTGTCTTTCCATTCTTGGGATACCTCACTTAGTAGAATGCGTTCCAGCTCTATCCA
>CAUYSK010106331.1:0-59666 GCA_963575035.1 Avahi laniger
TGAGCCACCACACATGGCTGTTTTGATGCATGGGTCTTCTACGTATTTGTAAGATTTTTTTCCTAAGCATTTCATATATTTTATGCTATTTATTGTAAGTGGTATTGTTTCTAAAGCTCTTTTGATTTTTATATAATTTTAAAACATTTAAAATTTAAATCAGAAAAGTTACATAAATAATACAGAGAATTCCCACGTATTCTTCATCCAGTTTGCCCTAATGTTAACATCTTACATAATCATAATGTAATTATGAAAACTAAGAAATTAACATTGGTCCAACACTATTAACTAAACTGCAGACTTTATTTGGATTCTACCAGTTTCTCCACTGATTTGATTTTTCCCTTGTGGGATCCAATCCAGGACCCCACACTGAATTTAACAGGCACGCCTCCCTCGACTCCTACAATCTGCGATAGTTCTTCCGCATTTCCCTTTTTCATGACTTGTTTTTGAGGAGTGGTAGCCAGAAATTTTGTCGAATGTCCCTCAGACGGGTTTAGACTGATGCTTTCTCGTGATTTCTCAGGTTGCTGCTGAGAAGAATACTACAAGAGTGATGTGCTCTTCTAAGTGGATCCTATTGGGGCGTTTACGACATTGCTATGTCTTGGTGATGTGAGCCTTGACACCTTGGTAAAGACAGTGTCTGTCTCTCCACTGCACAGTGACCATTTTTCTTTTCGTAATGAGTAACTACTGGGGGGGTGGATACTTTGAGACTGTGCAAATGTTCTGCTTTTCCTTAAACTTTTGCCCACCAAGTTTAGTGTCTATCAGGGTAACTCGCCTCCAGAAATCATTGCTGTGGAATTTTAATGATAATTTTTCTATTTCCCACATTCCATCAATATTTATTAATAGTTATTATTCCATAAGGAGGTGTTGTTCTTTTCTCCCATTTATTCATTCTGTTATTTACTTACATCAGTGTGGACTGATAGATATTTTATTCTTTGGGTTATAATCCAATACTGTCATCTTTTATTGTGTTGCTCAAATTATTCCACCTTTGGTCAGTGGGAGCTCTTTCAGATTTGTTACTATGACCTTCCTTTTGGTTTTTGATTATGTGATTTGTTTGTAATGCAGTATTGTTTTTTATTTCAATTGCCAAATGTTCCTTGCTGGTGTATAGACACACAGTTGATTTTTGCATAAAGTGTGTTTCTTATAGACAGCATATAGGGGGACCTTGATTTTTTTCCAGTGTCACAGACTCTGCTTTTTATTGGAGCATTTAGACCTTAACATTTAATATAATTAATCAATATCTTTGGGTTTAAGCCGAACGTCTTGCTATTTGTTTTCTATGAGTCCTGTATGTTTGTTTTTCCTTTTCCCCTTTTTTCCTTCCTTCTTTAGGACTAATTGAGTATATTTAAGATTCCATGTTCTTCACTAGTATCTAATAAACTATGTCTCTTTGTTCTAATTTTAGGGATTCTTCCGTGATTGAAAACATTCATGTTTAACTTATCACGGTCTACCTTCAAATGATATATATCATTTTACATATGATATAAAAATATACTTCTGTTCTGCCCCTGCAATCCTTTGTGTTATTGTAGTCACATTACTTTTTAACGTGTAGTAAACTCCAAAATACACCGTTGATATTTTGTTGTAAACAGTCAATTGTCTTTTAAGGAACTTAAAAAATGAGAAAAAGTCTTTTAATAAATGTTTTTAAATGTATATAGCAGGATAATGTGAAAAATTTCATGTAAAACACCAATTTGTATTCTATATATGTTTGTATATTTTTACATTTAATATACAAAATGTGCAGAAGGATTCATATCAAACATTGTTTTCTTCAGGGGATAGGTTGGAAGAGTTTATTATTATTAATTTTGTATTTGGATAAAATGAACGTGTGTCACATCTATAACTTGAATATATCTAATCGAGTTTTTCTTTTTTTAACCAACATTTATGAACCACCAGAATGCCACGAATGTCATTACAAATAATCATGCAAGTGGATTTTCATTTTTAAAACTTTTTTTTACATTTATCTGCATATTTTCCATTAGAACTCTTCACTACTTTTTGTAG
Organism: Avahi laniger; assembly: GCA_963575035.1. NCBI lineage: Eukaryota > Metazoa > Chordata > Mammalia > Primates > Indriidae > Avahi > Avahi laniger. Next base: position 2,065 of record CAUYSK010106331.1, read on the forward strand.
AACCAAATTTCTATCTGGTTTTGTTTTCTTTATGTTTGGAGAACTTTCTTTAACTTTCCTTGTGCGAGTTTGATGATGTCTTGAAAACTTCCTTTGGCCTTCATTTTTAAAAGATATTTTTGTAGGGAATAGGATTCTAGAATGACAGGTTTTTTCACTTCTTTGAAAATGTTACCCCATTAATTTCCAGCCTCTGTTTTTTCCAAAAACATTATTACTGTCATTTTTACATTATTCCTCTGTAGGTAATATGTCTCATTTTTTTCTCTGGCTGCTTTTAGGATTTTCTCTTTCATGCTGGTTTCAGAACATGGATAGTAACGTGCCTTAGTGCGATGTTCTTTGTATATATCCTGCTTGGCATTCATGGAACTTCTTGGATTTATAGTTTTCTTCACATTTGGAAAATTTTCAGCCATGAGATCTTAAAATATTTTTTGTCCTCATGTCTCTGCTGAGGCCTTCGGTTTCTCATACGTGAGACCACTCGATACTGCCCCCGGTCACTGAGAATCCGTTCATTGGTTTCCAGGCTTTTTCCTCCATGTACTTTGTTCTGGATCAATTCTAGAACATGTCTTCAAGTTCATTAATCTTTTAACCAGCTGTGGAGCTTATTCTGTGAAATTTGCTTTCAGACTTAGGTCTATCAGATCCATTTAATTATATTTTTATTTTCAATTTCTTCCCTCACTGTTTGTTTCCATTTAAATACTGGAACATGGTTATCATAATGGCTTTAACATTATCGCCTGATAGTTCCATTGTTTCTATCATTCCTTGGTCTGTTTCTGTCGACTGACTTCTCTTCTGTTTGTGGATCACATTTTCCAGCTTCTTAGCAGGTAAATTTTGGTTGGTTGCTGAATGCTGTGAATTGTTAATTGTTGAGAGTCTTGATTTTGCTGTCCTCTTAAAGAGCACTGGGCTGCAGTTGGTAGTTGAGTCACTTCCAGTTCAGTGGGGTACTTTCTAGACCTGTTCTGAGCTATGTGGGAGCAGGTCTAGCGCAGCTTTTACTCCCTGGAGAGTTCATGCTCACCACGAAGGCGCGGCTCTTCTACGGTGTCCACGAATGCCCAGCAGTCAGCAAGAACTCTCAGCTCTGGCTGGCGGGAACTGCGCTGATCCCATCCCGTGCGGGCTCCATGAAGGCTCAGCCCAGCTCCCCTGAGTCACTCTCTGCCTGACCTGGGGGAGTTTAACCCCAGTCATGCCTTTTGTTTTAATTCAATAAAGATTCAAGAAGCTCTTTTTTGCATAGTTCCTTCCTTGTTGTAACCCTGACCCACAGCTCGCAGTGACGTCCTGGGAGAGACCGCCAAGCCCTGCTCAGTGCCCGCGCTGCACCCCACCCCGCCTCCCCCACAGCAGCCTGGAAACTGGCCCCAGGCAGAAAGCCAGGGCAACGAGAGGGCTCCCACCTTGGTTTCTCTCCTCTCCAGATCACAGTTGTGTCATCTCTCGTGCCCAGTGTGGAGGAAGGGTCTGGCCCATCCCTGTTACTTCATCATGGCTGGGAACAGACAACTGTCCCATCCCAGGTTTCTGAGCAGAGGAGTGACATGATCTGGCTGACAACTGAAAAGAATCCCTTCGGCTTCTGTATCCAGAACAGACAACAGGAGCCCGGGGGGCAGAAGCAGGGAGACCTTGTAGGGGGCTATCATGGAGATCCAGGAAACAGGGACTGGATTCTGGATAGGCTCTGAATGTAGAGCTTACAGGAATTCCTGGCAGATTGGATGTAAGGGTAAAAATCAAGATGATACAAGGTTTGGAGCCTGAGACGCTGCAGTCTGCCGTGGAGCAGGTCTGGGGCTACTGGGAAATCGTGTGGCCACATGAGTTTAGGTGTCTCTGAGGCACACACGTGGACATGTCGAGCTGAGACTTAGACATACAAGTCCCCGGTTAGTGGTGAACTCAGGGTTGGAGACATAAATTTGGGGGTGAGAGTAGAATAGAAAAGAGAAAGAACCAACAGTGGAACCTGGGGACACACTAAGAGAGGCTGGGGAGGAGCAGAGGACCCCAAGGGGAAGACTGAGGAGGATCGGTCAGGGGCTGGGGGGCCAGCAGGACCTTGTGTCTTACAAGCTAAGTGACAGGGCGTGCCATAGAGAAAGGAGCAAGCAGCTGGGCAGTGTCATAGGTCAAGAGTAGGGCATGGGACACAACCGTTGGATCTAGGGATGTGGAGGTCATTGTGGAATCCTGGCCCTAAGAGCCTGACTTTGCTCTGGGGAGAAAGGAAGAAGAGGGAGGGGAGACAGAGACTGCAGACGACACCGTAGCGGGGCAGTGCTCTGCAGACAGGAGCAGAAAGGGGAGTGGCAGCTAGCGTGGAAAGCGCGCACTGGAAAACAGGACGTGGCCACTGCATGGGTGCCCGCCTGCGTCCCTCAGCCTGGCAACGTGTCCCACGGAACCTGCATCTCGGGGCTGGGGCTTTCTCTGCTCACATAGGTCAGACGTGCTGAAGAATGAGCAGTACCCCAGTGGCCCTCGACCCATGACCCATGGGAGTTGACTTACAAGCACCCTTGCCCCTGGGTGAGACGATTCTGATGCCTGCATTGTGCACAGACCCCGAGTTCTCCTTGGGACGCAACTCCAGGTATATCGTCTCTTGGGTCCTTCCTCGAGTAGATTCTGTGGTTCACGGGCCAGACGCCCACCTCAGGCCTAAGGCAGAAGGGGGCTGCTGTGCCCAAGGTCCTGCCACGTTCCTGGGGTTGGCCCACATCCAATGGCTGGCCCATGTGCAGTACCAACACCCGGCCCCCTTGCCCCAGTTCAGAACACTGGAGCAGGGCCACCCCCCAGGGGTCCCCGTGGGATCGGCCAAGGCTTTGGCGGCAGCTGCATTGCTGTTGAAATCCTCCCTCCCTCTGCTCACTCCCACTTCTCTCTATCACACACGCTACTCAGAGTTGACCCCACCCACCATATTTCCCTTCCCTGCACCCCTAAATAACCCACTTCCGTTAGAATCCCATCTCAGAGACTGCCTGTGGGGAAGCCAAACTTAGACAGCAGCCGGTTTGAAGGCTGATGGGAATGGCCATGTGGTGAGCAGCAGTGTAGGGACCAGAGGGAGGCTCACTGGAGGGATGTCGCGGGGCAGGCGAGGGCAACAGGATCTAGTGCACAAGACGAGGATCCTGTCACCTGTGGCCACAGGTGGCGGGTGCGGTGGGGGGTCTGTAGGACATCCCTTCTGATCAATTCTATTGTCAGTAACGTGGGAAGGAAGATCACCTGCCCGGCGTGAAGACTGGGAAGGAGGCTGGCGGTGGAGAGGAAAGGGGACAGGCAGGGTGGGCTGGAGGGGCACGAATGGACTCTAAGCGAGTCAGGCGGCGGCGGCGGCGGAGAGCAGCCCGAGGAGCCTGGAGAAGACAGCAGTCAATCTAGACGAACATCTGGGAAACTGAGTTTCAAGAAAGGTATTTTTAGATAAACATGAAAGGACAGCCTGTCCCACCAACAACTATCACAAAAGGACTTTCAAAATGGATGCATTTCAGGAAGAAAGAAAGTGACCGCAGGAGGAAGCAGCACAAGGAGTGAGAATTTTAAAGAAGGGGACAAGGAGCTGCCGATCGTCAGACCTGAAAGGCAGTGGTCAGTTTCATGAGCCAACGCATTGTTCTTTAATATTGTCATTGTTGCTCGCCCCAGATTGCACGGGTTTTCTGTCACTTGCAGCTGAGCGTCCTGACAGATGTGCACGGCCCTCTGAGAGTGCACTTTGCTGAGTGCCCAAGGAGAAGGCACCAGTCAGTGCTTTGATGAGATCAGTGGCGTGAAGGGCCTTCCTGGTGGAGGTGGCTGCGCTGCTCATTGGAGCACGCGCAGGTCCTTCTGAGAGAGAGGGACAGCCCTGCTGCAAACAGATTCCCATGAGGTGACACAGATATGATCTAATCTCAAAATGAGTAACCTACAGGACTGCTACCTTGAAGTGGGAGTGAGAGAAATCTCCCCAACTTAAGCATGCAGTGTGCGATCTCGCCTCGTCCCCCCCACCCCCCGGGGGTGCAGCGCCATCACAGATGCCGAGTGGACAGCTGGCGCACTTGCGTGGCTCTAATAAGTGGTCACAACAATTAGCACATGCCCTCCTGAGCGTCAGGAAACCATGTCGTATTTCAGCTGAGCCTCCGGAAAGGAGCACTTCTGTCTTTGAGAATAAGGGCCAACCAATGTATTATTAATGACCCAACACCACACCTCGTAAGTGCTGTCCAGGAGCCTGAACAAACTGGACCTCGCCAGCAGCTGGGCAACACTCAGTGTTAATAGCGCCCAGGTGGAGGCTGGATTCCAGCGAGAGTCTGCAAGTGCCCCAGTTCCAAGGAGAGTTGGGACGACAGCGCCCCCTCCTCTGGGCGCTGCTGCGGTGGTGGTAGCTGAGCTGCCTGCTGCCCTGGATGCAGGGAGAACACGAGGCCTTTGGAAAGAGGAGCAGCTGGAGCTTGGGGGATGGGCCTCTCAGACAGACCTGTCCACCCTGGACGCCAGGACACAGGGCCAGCAGGTCAGGAGCAGTCTGCCTTGCCTCTGGTCTCCCTCCCAGGGGGATCTGCCTGAGAAGCGTCCCTGTCCACGGTACCACAGTCCCGGCTGTTCCTTTGCCTCTCCCAGGCCTTGGCCCCAACATGGAACTCAAACCCTTTCCTTCCTTTCCATAAAAAACCCCTCAGAAAGGCCCATGTCCCGGCACGTCTGCACTGAAGGCTGGAGGCATCACGGCCCCAGACTCCAGCAGCTCAGACCTCCCAGCCCTACCTCCTTCTCTGTCGTCTGCTCTTTGCCCCCACAATGGGGGATCACCCTGTCCTCCAAGGACCTCAGCGATGAAGACAGTTCATATCTCAACTCGATATTTTTAAAAATCAAAAGTAACACAAGATTTCTGGATACGTGTCATTATACATTTGTCCAGACCCACAGAATGTGCAGCGCCAAGGGTGAACACTCATGTAAACTGCGGACTCTGGTGGTAATGACATGTCAGTGTAGGTTCATTGATTGTGACAAATGTACCGCTCTGGGGGACATGTGCACCGGACTACATGGGAGATCTCTGTACCTTCCTCTCAATTTTGCTGTGAACCTAAAACTGCTCAAAGAAATGAATTTTAACACTTTATTTAAGCGGCACAAATACATCTCAACAACAAAAAATAAGCAACCTGATTCAAAAATGGGCAAAGGATTTGAACAGACATTTCTCCAAAAAAGTTACATACCTGGCCAACAAGCCCATGAAGATACTCACTATCGCTAGTGCTTAGGGAAATGCAAATCAAAACACAACGAGATGCCACCTGATACCCGTTGAAATGGCTATAATAAATAAATAAATAAATAAATGCACGCACAAAATTCGTGTTGGCAAGAGTGTGGAAAAAGCGGAACCCTTGTGCGTTACCGGTGTGAATATAAAACGCTGCAACCACTGTGGTTCATCAGAAAGTTAAACAGTAAGTACGTTATCACCCAGCAAGTCCCCCTCCGCATATGCCTAAAAGAATTGAAATCAGGGACTCACGCAAATACTGTACACTCGCGGGCATAGTCCCATTACGCACATATCCACGAGTGGAAGTAAAGCCACATGTCCATCGACAGGTGAACGGGCGGACAGGATGTGGAACACACACACCAGGAACGTTACTCAGCCTCGACAAGGAGGGGACTCCGACATGCGCTGCCACGTGGATGAGCCTTGGGGACACTCTTCTCAGTGAAATAAGCCCGTCACAAAAGGACAAATATTGCATGGTCTTGCTTATGCGAGGTCCCTGGAGCAGTCAAAGTCACAGAGACAGAAAGGAGAATAGACGTCACCAGGGGATGGGGGGGCAACAACGGGGCGGCGTTCCCCGGGGATGGAGTTTCGGTTGGGAGGATGAAAAAGCTCCGGACGCGGGTGATGGCGGTTGCACAGCCTTGTGAACGCGATCAACTCACACTTCAAAAATGGTTAAAACGGAATCTTATATACATTTTACCACAATTTAATCCAAAAGTAATGCAAAAAAATCCATGATTTAAAAAGCCACAATTTTAATAAAGATCAGTGGCCTGTCATAGCGAAAGACAGCAGGGGCCTGAGGCTCAGAGGAAAACCTCCAAGACTGATCTTGTCTTTAAAATGTTGATACTTTGGTCATCACAAATTTCTTTGCATCACTTTTGATTGTTTTTTTAAATAATGCACGAAAACGCGATTTGTCTGGATTTCTAAGTTCGGGGCACCCCCTTAAGTTCCACGCCCAAGGCAAGCGCCTCACTCTCCCCACCCTACTCGAGGCCCTGGGAATTCCCCTGGCAGCCACCGGCACCCCTGCGCCCTCCGCCTCTCACACGGAGCCGACCCCTGGCCCCAGTCTCGGCTCACCCCCGGCGGGGCGAGCTGGGGAGGGCGCGCGTGCCCACCTCCTGTCTCGGCAGCTGGGCCAGGGCCACCCCCTTCTCTCTCTGCGGATGTCCCACTGTACTCACCACGCAGAAGAAAACCAAAGGCCTCTCAGGACATCGTGCAGCCTCGAAAAGGCAGGAAATTCTGACACTGGCCAGCGCGGGTGAACGCGGAGGACATTACGCTCAGGGAAACAAGCCGGTAACAAAGGGACAGATCCCATTAGACCCCACTTTCGCGAGGTGTCCGGTTCAGAGACAGAAAGCAGGATGGTGGTTGCCAGGGGCCGTGGGGCTCTCGTTTCACGGGCCGAGTGTCAGTCTGGAAAAAGTTCCGGAGGTGGGGACGGCTGCACAGCAGTGTCCCTGCACTCGGTGCCTTAGAACTGCGCACTTAAACACGATTAAACCCATAACTTGCATGTTATGTATATTTTACCACCGTTTTATTGCAAAAGGTAAAAAACAAACAAACCAACAACAATGAAAACAAAGACGGCTCTTGGCCCGTGGCTGTCCAAGGCAGTTTTGCACAGTGAACGTTCACCGTGGAACTTCCTTCCTCCTTTGCCCTCTGAGCCCAAGGACCAACGTCACCGTGTACCTGGCACTGTCTCATCTGGCCAGAGGCCACTGCTTGTGAAACAGCAAACAAAAGTATTTTCCACTAGTTTGTTTTTTAAAGTAATTATATTTTTTGTTCCCCAAACACTCTTTCTCACCCTTATAGTGTCAACCATCCTCAGTTCAGGAAATGCACTGGGGACCCCCTCGTCAGCCTCTTCCCGGTGATTCGCTCACCACCGCCCAGAGGAGCCACCAACGGCCCCCACACGTGCCGCCTGTGGCCGCAGTGACAAAGAGCTTCCTCGTGCATCACCATGACGGACGCCCAAGGCGGCAGCGGCGGCGAATGTGATGAGAGCACCCGAGTGACTGGCCCGGGGGGTGCAGCTGGCCCAGCCGGCCCCTGTGGACGCCGCCCCTCCCCTGCCACCTGTCCCTCCTCTGTCTTAACGGCAGCCCTGAAGGCCCCCATCCCCTCACAATTAACGCAAACGGGAGGCCTGGATGGGCCTGTTTGCTTCCTCCTGCAGTTGGGGCTGGGGACATTCCTGGGGGAACAGAACCCCTGACTGATTGGCCCACGACGCTTCTGCAGAGGCCGGGGTGGCGCTGCGGTCGGAGCTCATGCCTGGGCCAGGGCTCTGCAGGGCCGGGCCGTCCTTCCCAGAGGGCCCCGCACTTCTGCTTGGTATGCGCCGGGGTCCGTGGCGGTGTCCAGCGCCTTCCCAGGCCATTCGAGTCAACTCCAGCAAAGGCTTTTTGTTGTCATTGCCACCCTCAGCCATTAGCAGGGGCAGTCTTTGTCTTCCCAAATGGGAAAGTATCTTTTACTTTTCTCTTTTGACACTGACTATTTGGCCTAACGCGGGGACCAATTAAACTAATTAATCCCCAGGCACCGTGCCGACACAGAAACTAGGCTCTTACACTTTGGATCACTCCAAAGGAAGTAATCTGATTCTTGCATCATTTGGGGACCCTTTGTGCCGCTCTGACCTTGGTGCTGGTCAGAGACCCAGACATCCGAGTCTTCCGAATGCCCCTCACCGGGCCTTGGGGGTGTGTGTCCAGGGTCTCCCCCTCGGCCACCCCCACCCGCCACACTCAGGGGGCATCGGACCCTCCCACCTCACACAGCCTCACCTAGGATCCGAGCCAGGCAGTGGCTCCAAGGGGAACTGCTTGCCACTGGCACAAACAATTAGCACTTTCTCTGAAAAGGGGGAATAAAGAACCCCAAACTTGGGGGGCTTCAAAGCTTCCAGGCTCCCCCAGCTGCAGAGGGGGAGCAGCCGGATGAAAGGAAAGTGCTCGAGGTTGAGTTCAAAGACCCTCGGAGTCCTCTGGCAAGGGTGACTCAGCTCCTATTTAACGAGTCTCTCGTCAAATGCATTTTCTTCGTGGACAACAACAGAATTTCTCTGGCTCCGGCAGGAAGGAGCAGCTGTCCACACTGTTTATTCAAATACCATTCTGCCAATATTCAGAATGTTTTTTTTTCTCTCTTCCCTGCAGGATCTGAAACTATCCGTGGGGCAGTTGGAGGCACGTGTCTACACATGGCTTTCCAGAGTGGCATCTTTGCCGAGCACAGAAACCCTCTTCCGAAGAGCCCTTCGCTGTGTTCCTCCGGCCTCCCCGCCCCCTTCCGCCCACCCCCGCTCGTGGGCATGTTTCCGCGAACGCTGAAGACGGAAAACATGCAATTTTGAATGTGTCTCTTTCACAGTCACACATGGCTTTTTATTGTGCATCTTGGCTGAGCCGCACTTTAAAATTCCCAGCAACTGTTCCCAAGTCAGTTTTCAAAGAGTCTTGCACCTTTGACCCAATAAAAACCAGAGAGAACTGGACGAAGACTTGGGGCACGTCTCGGAAAGCATTTTTTTCTAATAAACGTTTCATTTCTTTGCCTTTGGTTTCCCGTTGCTGCCTGGTGCCCTGGCCTCACGGAGCCGAGATTCATTCCGCAGCCTTGCACACACTGGTACGTCCTGATGGGCGCCGGGTCCAGGAGAACTTTGCACTACGCTGTGACCACAGGCACTCCGGCTCCCCAAGACCGTGTTTCCCCGGCCACCTTCCCCTCATTTCGCGACCCAGAGGCACCCCATGGGCTGAACACTGCCCTCCTAGGGGGGCCCTTGTTTAGCAACTCTCAGGGCTCCCTAAACTTCCAAATTAAGCTCAAGCCCCTTAACGGGGTGTTCAGGGCCCCCACGGCCCCTCCCCGGGGGTCCCACACGCTGGTCCAGAGGCTGTTTACCATCCAGCAAAGAGCCTGCGCCCTCCTCCTGGCCCTTTCCTCGGGGGCGTCCCTCCCCCGCAGGCCCCCACAGTGTCGCCGCAGCCTGCTCGCCGAGTGCCTCCAGCCCCTCGCGCAGGCGTTCCCTCTCGCTGTCGTAACACATCACTGCAAACCTCGTGACTCACAACAACGCACATTTATGATCTTACGGTTCTGGAGGTCAAAGGTCCAGAGTGGTCTCGCTGGGCTACAAACAAGTGTCAGCAGGGCCCGTCTCCTCTGGAGGCTCCAGGCAGAATCGGTTTCCTTGCCTCTTCCAGATTCTGGAAGCCGCCCGCATTCCTTGGCTCGTGGCCCTTTCCTCCGTCTTGAAGGCACATCGCTTCGACCTCTGCTTCTCTGGGCGCTTTGCCTGCTCTCCCCCTGTGACCCTCCTCCCCCTCTTTCCCCTGGAGGGACCTTTGTGGTAACCCCGGCCCATCAGATAACCCAGCATCGTCTTCCCATCTCAAGATCCTCAGCCCTCGCTCAGCCAAAACCACCCACGGGTGCCTTGCAGGTGTGCTCCAGCTCACATCTGCTCGCCTCCACGATACTGCTTGACTTCCCAAGCAACCGTGTAAGGTAGCTGGACGAATGCTTCATCCCATGTTACAGGTGAAAAAACTGAGACCTACATAGCAGGAAACATCAGAGGCAGATGGGCAGGAAAGCGAGGGCTCGGGGACCCTGCGGGGATTGCCGTGGGGACTGTCAGCACTCACCCAGGGGCCACCTGGCTCCCATGGCCAGGCCTTTCTGCCTCCCTGGCACAGGTGTCCTGGGCTCAAGGCAAATGGCCACAGATGCCCGAGAGCGGGTCAGCGGCCCATTCCGGGCTCTGGGTTCACAATTCTGAGCACGGTCATTTCACACTCACAGGGAAACCCTCACGTCTCTGCTCAGACGTGGTTCTCTCCCGGGGAGCAGCCTGAGTTTTCCTGCACTGGACAGAGGGCAGACAGGCCAGACTGGAGCCCAGCTTGACCCTTCTCGAGCCATGTGGCCTTGGGTGAAAGCAGCACATTGCGTGTGTCAGCACTGCAGCACACACTCACAAAAGCACACAAACACGTGTGCACACGCACACACACTTGAGTTGCTGGACTCCTCTGCGTCTTAGACCCCGCACCACTGTGAGATGAGAGCAGGCCGGTCTGGGTGCATTCCAGGCCCTGGGCCTCAGCAAAGGGGCAGGGTCATTTCCTCTACTTGTTCTCCGCGGAGCCCTGGCTGGAATGCAGATGGGATGGCAGCCGCAGCCCCTTAGACCATGAGCTCAGAGACCCTTGCCAAGGTCAGCAGAGCAGCAGGCTAGACGGCTCCTAGACTCCTGCTGTCCCGGGGTTGCCGTAGCATCCCGAGCTGCTTGTGTTTGGTCTGTTATGTGGAAAGAAATACACGTCCGTCATGTTTAAGTCACTGTTTGGGGGATCTTTGTTCCAGCAGCCAAGCCCCTATCTTGACTATTACAGATTTTGCCACAAAAAAAACCCAAACCCCACGATCCGGGCTCCACCATCCACGGCCTCAGAGGTCCAGGACTCAGGTTTTGAGGGGCAGTGGCCGACCCTTGCTGTACCGTGGAAATCCTTCCATGACAGCCTTCCCTGTGTGCTTCGAAGACAGACCACAGCCTGACAGCCCGGGAACCGTGGAGCTGATGCGAAAGCTCAGAATGTAGGTGTGTGTTGGCTGCCACTTGTCTCCTTTAGGAAGCGATACCGGAGTATGACAGCGACGGCTCTGAAGACAGCCTCAGCAGAGGAGAGGAGGCTGGCGCAGTCCTCCAGGCACTTCCCATGCACACTTGTCAGCCGGACTCAGGCGGGCCCAGGGGCCGTGACGTCCTGCCCAGGCCTGCTGGGCCAGCCAGCCTCGGGGCAGCGGCCAGTCACCAAGTCAGAAGACGGCCGAGAGCAGGGGCTTGGGAATCCAAGGTCAGACTTCCCACCATGAAAGGCCAGGTCTAGACAAGGACTTTAGGTGGGGCTACGTGCACCATGGATCTAACCATGCAAGAAAGTGGCAAGATGGACCTCACGGACACTAAGCAGAGCCAGGGGGCAGTGGACAAGGGCGTCCTGCAGGACAGCAGGGCGGGGCGCCACACGGCCCACAGGGCAGCGAGCTGGCAGTGCCGGTGCGGTTAGCGGGCGGAACAGCTCTGCAGCCGTGGCCATGTTCCCTTCCCGGTGCGGGTTTCCACGGCAGGTCTGCTCCTGCCCCGCTGCTGCCTGTCGGGGGTGCCGACTGCCACCTGCTTGGTTTAGAGTTCGTAGCTCCCCTGCTCACCAGCCCTCCCCCAGCCCTGAGGAGGGGGCTGCCGCCTACCGCAGAGCCTGGACTCGGGCGGACGCAGCGCAGGGAGGGGGCGGCAGGCCAGCCTGGAGCAGGAGCCGCATGCGTTCAGGGCAGGAGGGTCTGTGTGAACGTCAAGGGGCCCGGAGGGGTGGGCAGTGGCATAGATTGTCCGCCCCCGCCTGCCTCTTTCCTTCTTTAGCAGTAGGACCCTTTCGGTTTTAGGCGGGCACAGAGCCACCCACCTATGGCCACGTCCCCAGCCTCTCGAGGTGGCACTGGGATGGGATGGGATGGGGTGTGGCGCATGCGGCCTCTTGTGGGAGGGCCACACATGCCACACTCGCTTCTCCCCTGTCCGGGGCACGCTGGCATCTGAAGGCCGATGAGACCAGTCCGAGCCGCGATGCGGGAGGTGCATGACGGTGGCAGCGCTGGCGGAGGACCCTGCGCCCCACACTCCACAGAGCTGTGTCAAGAGAGGGAGAAAGAACCTTCTCTGTTGTGCTCACTGTCACACTGGGATCTTTGTCACAGCTGCCAACCCTGCGATCTAACCACGGCAGTGCCGTGTCGGCTTCGTGGGCCCCGGAGTGTGAGCTGGGAAGGGTGAGAGGAGACCCTGCCGTGGCTGGGGGTTTTGTTTTTAGTGTTCTGTGTTTTTGTCACCAGGAATACACTGCAGCATGGCTCTCAGTTCCTCCTTATGTCTCCCCCTCCGCGGGAACGGCCGCATCGCCAGTCTCCATAGCGATGCCGGGAAGTACTTTGCAAACACCGGCGCACGTTTGCACATGTACGAAATTACTGTTGTTACAGCTCCATTCCCTCAGCTCTCACCAGTTAGGTAAATGACTGTTTTCCTCAGAAAATGCCGGACAAGCTGGGCATCATCACATCATTTATTCACGGCTGTTGCAGTTTTGTCATCCACAGAAAAGGATCTCACAGCCGTCCCTGCCGCCCTGGGTGGCTGCGGGAACGGAACCAGCACTGGGCGCGGCAGCTGGCACTCAGCCAGCTCTCAGGGCACCTACGTGCTCAGGGTCCTGGGACCCCTGTGCCAGGAAGCGTCAGAGACGCTGCTGTGCAGGAGCAATGAGGACAACACCTAAGATGGGGAACCCAGGGGGAGCCCAAGCAGCCATGGAGGGACATGAAAAGCCCCTTAGGGACATGCAAGCTTGCGGTGCCTGCAGGTAACTGGACCCCAGAGAGGGACCCGGGGAGAGCAGCGCAGGGCCAAGGAGATGCAGGCGTCTGTGGAGACGTCAGCCAGAGGGAGGGTATCTGGACGTGGGTGGAAAGAGTAGCAGCTCTGGCCAAGCCCTGGAGGGCAGTGACATTGGGCAAAGGACGCGACACCAAACAGGTGCCGCAGTGAGGCCAGGACCAGTTCAATCCTCTGGTGCCAGCTTGCAGCTCCCCTCAGCCGCACCCAGCACCATCCCCCAGGCCACGAGGGCAGACCCGTCTTCCAGGGTCTGTTCCTTCAGCAGCCTCCTCACCTGTCTCCCCGCCACCAAGCATGGCAAGGTGACCTTGTCACTCCTCAGCAGAAAGCCCTTTAATGGCTCTGCACCACGCAGTAGGTGCTTAGTAAGTATTCAAGGGCCTGGCACACAGTAGGTGCTTACACGTCAGCCGAGCCAGCCCGTGAGTCTCACGCTGCGAGTGGATCTAGGGGCTCCAGGGCCTGCCCCCTGCGTGCTCCCCCCAGGAAACCTTGGTCCCCCGGCTTCTCCTTGGCCACCTCTGCCAGGATCTGGGTGTCCTCAGGAGACCCCGAGAAGCGGGTGCCACAGAACTGGGAGGCAGTGTTCCTTTCCGTCTTCCCATCGGGCTAAGACTCAAAACAAAACTGTCAGATTTCAGAACATTTCACAGCGGCAAAAATAACTGCACTTGGGGAAAAACATGCAGACACTTCTCAAAGTCATCTAGTCGCTTCAACAATGTGCCAGAAGCTTCTGGAATTGACAGGTTCGGTTTGCCACGCACCAACTGCGCCTACCCCTGCCAACCCCGTCTCCCGAGGCCCCCAGGGTCCTCATGTGCCAAAACCCCGACACAGAAGAGGCAACACAGGAGACGCGGCACAGCCACCTTTGCCTGGCCCAACCTAGGGCTGATGCCAAACCACGCCCAGAATCCACAAACCACAGATGCCAAATCTGGGGTGACCAAGGCAGGGACAGAAAGGAGAAGAGTAGTACATGACAAGCACCTGGTGACATCCTGGACACTCACTGTTTGCCGCCTGCTTTGACCCTCACACCGCCTCACAAAGCAGGTCCCCTGCTTTATAGATGGGCACAGGGCTCAGGGCAGCTCCTGGGGTCAGCGGCCAACCGTCCCGTCATGGGCTCTTTCTCCTTCTCTGCAGTCCCGTGAGCTGGCCGCGCAGGCACGGAAGATGACCTGTCCCAGCACCCTGGGCAGCCAGGCGTGGCCACGTCCGCGGACGAGAGCAGAAGGACCCCTCCCCTTCCCACAGGCACAGCGAGAGCTGGGACAGTCATCTCAGATCAAACGGTGGAGGCCGCACTGAGCACAGCAGAGCCACAGGAGGGAAAGAGCCTGGGCTCTGACCCTGCGCAGCTGCCCTGAGAGCCTGGCTGGGTGAGTCCCATCGAAGTACGAGAGAAATGGACATTGAACGAGAATTAAGCATCTGGCAATGGAAATTGTTGTCACAGCTGTTCCTGCGTTGTGTACCAGGAGCCCAACCAGGGACCCTGTCAAGGGTCTGGATTATCTTCCAGGAGGGTGGGAAGCTACGGAGACGGGGCCTTTAGGCAGGGCAGGGACTCGATCCTATGTGTGTCTTCGAAGGAACTGCTAGCTGCTATCCACGTGGATTGAAGGGGGCCATTTGGCCTCTCAAGCATGAGAGAGGACAGTGTGTAGACCAGGTGGTGGCAGAGAGATGGAGAGAAGGAGATGGATTTGCGACGTGTTCAGAGGAGGACACAGCAGATGCAGAGAGGGAGTGAGGAAGACCCCGGGCTGAGCAACGGTCCTTGGCCTGGCTGAGCGGCGCCCTGTACGTATGGGCAGGGAGTGAATGCCGCCAGGGGAGCCCGCTTGGGGACGGGGGAGGCAGATGCAGAGCTCAGTGCAGGCGAGTTGCGTCTGAGACACCTGCGAGGCAACCAGGGGGGTGCCCAGTAGGCGGATGGACGTACAGACCTGGGTGTCAGCAGGAGGCACGAAGGACTGAGGCTGGCAGGAAAGGGGGCGGCTAGGAAGAGAGGACGGAGTGCTGAGGAGCACCGGGATTTCCACGGTGGTAGGAGGGGAGGAGCCGGGAGGTGGGGGAGGTCAGAGCCAGAGAGGAAAGGGGACCCAGCAGCCACCTGTGCCCGTGAAGCAGTGTCAGTCCACAGGAGGCCCCGGGTCAGCTGGAAGAGCGGCCACTGGGTCGGGCAAGAGCAGATGGCAGAGGGCGTGGCCCAGGTGGGCGACGTGCTCAGGGCATTCTTCTGAGGAGTCTCCCCGAGGCAGAATAGGGGCCTGGGGAGGGGCTTTGAGATGTGAGGTTCAGGGGACAGAGGGGGCCGGGGGGGAGGACACCGACGGACCAGCGGGGCCCAGGTGTGCAGGAGGGAGGGGCCTTGTGCAGGGCTCGGCTGGTGTCATGCCATCCTCCCCCCGGACCACTTTTTACTTAACATTTTTCTTAGATTCAATCCTAAATAGCCCCATTCTTTAAACCTTGGTCTTCCTCCAGGCAATATTCTCAGTGCAATCACAGATTTGATGGGCTATTTTTTTCCTAATGCACATGAAAACAAACACATAATTATGTAACAGGCACATCCATGCACCTCTAAAACAGCCCTGGGCTCTGCCGGGTCCACCTTACTTCTGGAACTCCGGAGGGAAGAGGGGCTGCAAGTGCCGTCCCTGGAGTCAGGTGACTCTGGGTGGCCTCCTGGCTCCAGCTCCCACCAGCCTGGTGACCTCGGGCAGGTTCCGTAAATTCCTCCAGCACAGTCTTCACCCCCACAATCAACACTCGGCTCTCGAGAGTGGGCGTGCGGACGGAGAGAAAGATCCACACGGGGCCCTCAGCAGAGCTGGCACTTGGTCAGACTCGTAAGGCCCAGATTCAACAGGGGTCGTCACCTTGACGGCCGACTGAGATGCAGGTGGCCCCGCAGGACCTCCTCCGTGGACAGTGCCCCGGGTGCCTGTGCCCGTCCCTCCTTACCCTGGCCAGGGCTGTAATACGTTCCAGCAAGGGTCTGGAATACATTACAAACCACGAACTTCAGAGCCTCCCATGCCAAACATGAGCATAGGCAGAACCCAGGCGTGTGCCCAGTCCTGCAGGCGCTACCCAGGACGGACGCTCGGGGTGCAGACGGGCCCTGCCTACCTGGGGGCGGGCGAGGGCGGTGGGTGAACAGCTCAGCTCGGTACAGAGGCTGCCGCCGGCACCGCACGCCGAGAGGATTCCAGCCTCCCCCAGGGCTGAGGACGCACGTTGCTCCCTGGTTCTGTCTGCAAGTGAGAGGTTATATAATCTGCGGTCATTTCAGCAGCCTGGTTGGGTGGGCCCTTGTTCCCTGTTCGGGAGCTAGAAACACACCATCCTGCCCAATTTTCACCATTTTTCGGTTTGGTTCTCTCTAAACCATTTTTAAATTTGGTTCTCTCTGAGCTACCAGCACATGCAAATGAAACCTTGTGCCCCTTTTCTGAAACTGATTCTCACATCATCTCCTGGTACAGG
This sequence comes from Avahi laniger, assembly GCA_963575035.1. Taxonomy (NCBI): domain Eukaryota; kingdom Metazoa; phylum Chordata; class Mammalia; order Primates; family Indriidae; genus Avahi; species Avahi laniger. Next base: position 18,396 of record CAUYSK010106331.1, read on the forward strand.
TGGGAAACTGAGGCAGAGAGAGTCATGTGACAAAATTTGGAGCAGAACAGAACTTTAAAGAACAATTAGTCCAAGCCTCTCCCCATTTGACGGATGTGGAAACTGAGGCCCGCCAGGGCAAGAGACTCAATGCCATCACCAGCAAGAAGAGGTCGGTGGCCCGTCCTGCTGCCACAGACTGAGGAACTCATTCTCCTGGGGCCCTTATACCAGGTAACACCCTGAGGCCATGCAAGCGCCTCCTGGAGACCTCCTTCTTCTCCCAGCAGTCACCGCCTCGCTCCCTGCAGTCTGGCTGGGTGGCAGCCATCTGGGCAGAGCAGGGCCCATCTGGGTTCAGGTTAGAGGGCAGTGCCAGGGTTGGCCAGGCAGCGTGTGTCCTTCTACACCAGCTGAGCACTTGGCAAAGGGCACCGAGTTCTGAGTGAGCACAGGGAGGCCCAGGCCCTCCTATGCCCCTCAGCCCCAGGACCCAGGCCAAGGCCAGGACGCCCAGAGGGGCTGGCCCTGCGCACAGATAAGAAGCGCCTGTGATCAGCATGCCCGGCTGTCCCCCGTCTGCTCTCTAGGCCACAGGGCGAAGGTGAGCCCCTGCCCAGCCCTGTCCAAATGGCTTCAAATTCCAAACTCACACGGTCCGCAGAGCAGACCCAAATACACTGCCATAAAAATGTGTTCAAAAAGAACATTCCCTGTTCACACTGGCCCTCTGCCTGCTTCCACTTTGGGGTTCTGGGCAGACTTTTAGAAGCAAACTTCTCACCAATTACCAAGAGCAAAACAACTCGCAGAAGATCTGAGGTGGTGCCAGGCAGAGCAAGGAACAAACCTCTTTTGCAAAGAGTTTCCGCTTCGTCTCTGGAAATCCCAGAGGTGCCCCTCACGCTGGCACCAGCCCTGTCCACAGCCGACCCGGTGCCTTCTGCTCCCTGCCCCCGCCCCGCCCCGCTCCGCTCCCGTGGCCAGCAGCACCCAGCACCAAGCACGCAGCACCCAGCACCAATCTCCCACGGAAGTGCAGGTCCAGGAAGTCCATGCGGGGCGGGCAGGGCAGCCAGCCTGGGGTCCCCGGGGACCTACCCTCGGAGCCATCATCCCCTGCGCCGTCACTGCCACTGCAGATCTCCGGGCTGCTGGCCAGCAGGGCCAGGACTCGTTTCTACGATGTGCAAGGATGGCACGTATCCTGGGACATGGTCTCAAGGAGGTCAGAGACTGACAGGGAAAGGAAAGCTCTAGAAGGCCAGTCTCTCCTCACCTCTCCTCTCCCCGTTGCTGTAGTTCAGAGGAGGAGCGGGAGGTACGGGCTTCGGACGCGCTCTGCTCTCACTAGGGCCAGGGAAGTGGGCCTTGCCGTGTCCCAGAATGATCCCAATACACTCAGAACTGGGCCTTTCTGGAGCAGATTGGAAAATCCCCCGGAGCGAGTGGGGGCCTTGCCAGCTGCTTGGGAAAATGTCTTTTCAGAGCTTAAGGGCGTCATCTCCTCGCCTCCCTCTCACTCAGACGCCGGCTGCAAAGTCCTGTGCTGCGGCTGGAGGCTGGGGCCCCAAAGGGAAGTCCGCCCGAGCCCCTCAGCCTTGCTCATGGGGCCTCCACCCAGAGCAGGGGACAGTCCTAGAGAGAGATAGCAGTGACCCTGCAAGATGACAGAGAGCTGCACACTCTGCTGTGAGGACCAGAGGAGGGCTATGGGATCTGGGAAGGCTTCCTGGAGGAGGTGGTTCCTGAGGAATGAGTAGGAGTTAATCAGAAAATAAATGGGGGAAGGGCATCCCAGAGAGCAGGAGAAGAGGTGCAAAGGTCAGCTGGTGGGAGCAAGAGTGGGCTACACAAAGCTACAACAGAGCATGTCCAGTGGTGGGGGGGAGCAGGAGCAGCCCTGCTGGACGGTGGCTCGGGGAAGGTGGGCAGCAGACTCAGGGACCAGCCTGGGATGGGGCGTGTGTGCCACATAGAGTGTGGGCTTCATTTGGAGGGCAATGGGAGCCATGGAGGGCTTCAAGCAGGAGGTGACACGGCCAGTGTTCATGTCCCGGGGCAAATGACCAGCATGCTAATCACACAGTGGCCACAGAGCACAGGGCCGCCTGGAGGAAGGCAAGCTCTGGGACTGTCCTTTCCGGATGCACAGCTGAACATCCCCAACCCTCCCCAGCTGGCCCCTTCTCCAGCCTCATAGTCCCTCAGACATGCCGTGATCTCCTTCCTCTGAGCCTTTGCATATGCTGTTCCCTCTGCCTGGTGCCCTTCTTGGCTCTCTGACTGCAGGATGAATGCTTGGGGGTAGCCAGAATGACCTCCTGGCGAACCTCCCTGTCAGCCCCTCTTCTGGGAGGATTTCTTGTCCCTCCGGTGCGTCTGGCAGCGGCTGGCCGTGCCCAGGTGCGACCGCCCCACCCAGCCGGGAGCCCACTGAGGGCAGGAGTATGCCCCACGTCACTCTGCTCCCCGAGCCCTCAAGCAGGGTGAGGTGCACGCAGGGTGGGCTCTCAGGGGAAGCGTCCTGAAAGTCCCGTGTCTGAGGTCCCCGTGAGTCCCGTGACCTCGGCTCTAGCTCACTCCCAAGCCGTCCAGCCCCACGTGGGTGAGCTCACCTGTGTTTGCTCACCTGTGTCCCCCGGAGCAGGATGGCAGAGTCCAGCCGGTTCTTATCAAACCGTCTCCCTTTGCCTGCATGCCCCGAAGCACCCTGTGCCGGTTCCGCCCCATCAGGGCCCCGGGGCTGGTGCTGCGGACGCTGTGATGTGTGTGCCGTGCGGCTCCCGCAGCCCGGCGAAGAACTTCCTCCCCTGCCTCTGACGCGCTGCAAGTGACAGCCCTCTGCTGCTATTCCCCTTCGGTGAGTGACTCACTGAAATTATGCCCCCTTCCCAGAGTGGCCCAGATGGGCCAACATGGGGGTCTCAAGGGCCCAGCCCCCCACCTCCACCTTGGACACTCTGAGCAGCCGTCCCAGCCTCAGGGCTCCTCGTGGGGTTGCCTAAAGGTCCCACCGAGACCCCACCGCAGCCACCTTCCCCCTCTGCCCAGCCCGCACCCAGCCCCTCCTCCCAGGGGAGCAAAGAGCTTCCCGCCAGCCCTCTGCACCTCGGATCTGCTTCCTGGGAAACCCAGCCTGCAACGGGTGCCAGGAGTGGTCTGAGCAGACAGCCCCAAAAGCGGGACTCAGGAGTCAGATCACCCAGCCCCAGCTGGCCCTGAGGGCCCCACTGCAGGTACTAGGCAGGGTACAGGAGGCCCCTGGCCCTGCAGTTACGGACGGAGGGACGGGGTTGGTGGGCGTGGTGCCGCAGGCATCCTCCCCGCAGGAGGGCGGCACTGGATGGCTGTTGCAAAGCCCAGCTGCTGCCAGCCACGCCTGATCGACCAGTGAGGAGAGGCCTCCTCACACCACCAGTCGTGGGAGTTCAGGATACAAACAATCACACTCCAAAGGCCAAATTCCCACCCCGGCCAGGTCTGCTGTGCCAAGGTCGAGGCCGTGGTTGGGAAATATTAAGACTCTTGACACATGGAATGGTGACTTCTGAGTTGTTGCACCCCCAAATCTCAAATCCCCAGAGTCTCTGGAACTCTCAGAGCCTACACAAGTGGCCCATTTGTCCCTATGAAGGACAGATGCCCCCACTTGCAGAAACCTCCTTGCTACAAGACAGTAGGCACTCCTCGCAATTCACGTCCACTCCCCTCCTGGCCACTGGGCAAAGCCTAGGCTTAGCTCGTCCAAGGTCATGATGGAAAAGGGCAGGAGACCGGCCCCAAAGGAGTGAGGACCTGGCCAGCACAGGACTGGATCCGGAAGGTGCCAGACCAAGGGAGCAAACTGCAAGAGCTATCACGGTGGGAGAACTTTCCCAGGGTGCAGGATAGGACGTCTGGCAAGGACCATGAGCCATGGCATAGACACACTGGCAGAACAGCAGCTGGAAGCACGGAGAAAGTGACAGCCACACCAAGACAGGTGTAGATGCCAGAACTGCTGCGGCAGATGGTGGACAGATGGAGCGAAAGGTTCAGAGATGTGGTCATGCTACCGGACAGCGGCTCTCCGTAGGAGGACCCGGAAGACACACCATTCACCAAAGCAGCCCGGGATGCGCTGATGCCAGCATCGCCGAGAAGCTTGGTGGCGGCTGCCCTGGGTGGAGTCCACTTCAGAGCCAGGCTCAGAGCAGTCAGAGTTCCAGGCTCCTGGAACAGCAGAGGCAAGGGGCGTAACTGCCAGGTGAAAACAACGACTGCAACGCGCTGCGAGGTCAGCGTGGCAGCCAGGAGGCCGTGGAAACGGTTACTCTAGTCAACAGAACGTGGCAAATGGGTGTGCAGCCGAGGACAGTCACGTGCCGCAGGCACAATAACAGAAATCAAGAACAGGTGGTCGGGATGCCACAGGTAGCCGCCACAGTAAAAGTCACAATTCTCAGCCAGGTTTACCACCCTGAGCCTGTTTTTAGACAGGAACCACGGACCACCACGAGTGTGCACGGTACCAACTGCCCAGTCCTTGCCCGGTGAGCATGCGGCTCCGTATTCGAGTGTCTGTACACAGGGAAAGGACAGCACCCAGGCATTCTGAGACTGTTGGACACAGAGCTCGAGTTGGCACTGGTGGCAGAGACCGCAGGACCCTGCCAGACGAGGCCCGTGAGGGCTGCGTGATAAATGGAGGCCTGGCCCAGCCGTGGTCTCCGTGCGTCTGTAGCCCACCCAGTAGTGACTGCCCTGCACTTTGAGTGTAGAATTAAAATACAACTGCCACCTTGCCCGGTCTCAAGCTGTCTTTCCCCACCTGGGCCAAGAGAGTAAACGGAAAACACTGTCGCCTGCGGGGGAGTGGCACAAGTGAATGTCACCTTTAAAGACCTAAAGGACACGGGAGCAGTGGCCCCAGCGTGTCTCCACCTAAGCCAGTCTGCCCCTGAAACTCTGAGGGGTCTTGGATGAAGGCGGTAGATCGCTGCAGACTCAACGAGCAGTTGCCCCAGCTACAACTGCTGTGTCAGCTGTGACGCCTTCGTTAGCAAAGACCGGTACAGCCTCAGGTACACGGCACGGGCCGTTCGTTGCACTCTTTTCAATTCCTATCAAACGAGGCTCTGACACGGTCTGCACTGACCTGGAATGGACAGCAGCACACATTTACGTTCTCGCAACAGTCGCCTCTCTCCTCTCCGTCGCGCTAGACTCTGAAGAAACCTGGGCTGCCTGGACATCCCATAAACACCGCATTGTCCGCTATCACAGTGCTACCATGCGCATCGAACTGAATGAACACATTGGAGGCCTCGTCTCCAGAGAGTGGGAAAGAGACGCCTTCTGCATCAGTAAAGCACTGGGGACACAGTGACCTGGAGCACACCAGGACATCCCTGCACAATCGCATACTGGCACCCCGTACCCCTCCCCCCAGCACCCACCGCGAGCACGCAAACGCCAGCCCGGCGGCCTCTTTCGGCTCTGGAGGCAGCGTATTCCCTGCCTGGGAATGCTGCTCTGGGCCACACACCAGCTGCCCCGAAAGGATGCTAATTCTGAGTGGGGCCAAGAGCAGGACAGGGCTCTGCAGCGGGCGCGGGCTACAGTGCAAGCCACCTGCGCGGAGGACCATGGGACCTGGCAGTTTATCACTTTGGGAGGACTTCCCAGGGGAGGGGAGGAGCAGTGGCAGGAAGATGTTGAGTAGATCCGATGGCAAGTCCATGGGAGAACCACACAACAGAAGCTCGGTTTCGGGAGCAGGCCCGTGGCAGCTGCGGGGGAGAATTGCATCCTTTGTTAAACGGCTCCTGGTGCGCCACCAGACCCTGCTGCAAATGAAGTGTGTAACCGGGGGCGTCAGGTGCCCACGCAGCCAGCACCGTCCATCGTGAGCAGCGTTCTGCCAGACCCTCCAGGACAGAAGGTCAGGTGGACCCCACGGCATTCTGCCATAAATGGAAGTGGTTTGTCGGAGATGACACACAAGCAGGACGAGACCCCCGTGACTCCCATCAGCGCATGTCCCTCAGTGCACACCTGCAGACACGCATGATCCTTAGATGTAGCCGATGGAAGAGGAACAGTCTGAGCCGGCTCTCAACGGGTATCTCAGCATGTGGGTGTGACCTGGAATGGGTGGTGGCCTCTCCAAGCCACCCTGGGATGGCCTCGAAAAACAGAGAGAGGGAATCTTCCGGACAGACATTATGGGGCGAGTAATCTGTTTTGTGTGGAAAGAGACGTGGCCCAAAGTTAGAATGTAGATGCATCCGGGGGCAGTGGCACGTAGCTTGGTCAGCTGCGCAGGGGCCTGGCCTAGAAAGGTCAGATGATGAGAACCAACGAGGTCTGGAGCGCAGGCGTGCAGACGGGACGTCCACGCAGGGGATGGCACACGCAGGGCGAAGACTTCACAGTGCGTGTTAACACCCACCGGGACCCACCCACTTCAGGAACGGCTCTGAAACACCAAGCAGACTAAGTGACTGGGCCACTTCCCATCAGCCAGCCTCTGTCATGAGCCACCCAGTCTTGGCACCGCGGACACACGAAAGAGTCGTGACAGCAAAGGTAAAGACGGCCCAGCAGCAGGGGCTCCCACACCCCAAGGCTGATCCGGCCACAGCCGGTGTCAGGGCACCGCGGCCCCTTCTGCCGAGAGACAAGCAGACGAGGGAGCCTCAACAGGGCTGACGGACCCTGGTCACAGGAGGAGGGGAGCTGCCGTGTCCCTGTGCAGGCGTGGGAAAATACTAACATGTGTGCCAGTCAGCTGATCCAACAGGGCCCCTCTTGCTACTCCTGTGCCCAATCATCGTGTAAAGTGCAGTAGCCACAGCCTGAAGAGGACTCAGTGACTTGGGGTGCAGACCCTTCAAGGGTGACGGTCAGGGTGAACCCACAGATTAGCGGCTGAGCTGAGCCAAAGCGCGAGCTGGGGCCGAGGGGTCCGGAGAGACAGCAGAGCGGGAAGACGGCGAATGTCACCTGCAGCCCTACGACCGGCTGCAGCGGCGAAGGCTGGAGTGCGTCCACCTACCTCCCCGTTCTGAGCTTCTGTTGGGAAGAGGGGTCGCTGGAGTCCTGAGGCAGAGGGTCCCAGGGCTTACATGAAGGGGGCCCCAAGCAGAGCAGGGGCCAGTCCGCAGTGGACGCTGCAGTGCGCTGCCCACGCCCCACAGGCCCTCGTTTTCCAGCGACGGGAGGCTGCGTGTAGGCAGCCGGCCGCCATGAGCCCATGCCAGCTGCAGAAAGCTGCCAGGGCCACACCCTGTCCTGGGGCCGGCCAAACCCGTGACCTGCCACCTCGGACTGTGAGGGGAGCCAGGAGGAAACTTGTCACTGTGTGAGCTGTGGAAATGAGGGGTCGCTGGTCATAGCAGTGAGCTCACCCTGACTCCCTTCCGGAAGAATGAGCAGCTGGCTGATGAGTGACAGGCACTCAGAGTGCCTGTCCTAGCCCCTGTGTGCGGGGAGGGGGGCCAGGGGTGTCTCTCTGCCCCCGGGAGTGCCCCCAGCTGCATCAGCCCCCAGCCAGGTGTTCTGGCCCTGGGGCAGGAGCGCAGGGAGTGAGGGTGAGTGCACCAGCAAATGAGGGGACCCCAGCTTCGCCCTGAGTTTGTGTTTGCATTCTCTCAACCTGGGGTGGCCTCTGCCTCCTTCCCTGGCACCTGCGGCGTGAACCTCCTTCTTCCTAAGAGATGCTATCTACAATCCGCTCCTCTACCCAGCACACGCTTGCCCCACGCCAGGGACCTGGTGCAGACCTCAGCCCAGACACCAAGCGTGCCCATCGGGGAACAGCTCAGGGGCGCTGTGGGTCTCTCCCACTGGGGCAGGAGTCCCAGGGGGCAGAGGTCATGGTAGAACCCCCTATAGGTCCTCAGAACCCAGGCCCAGGCCAGGCATGTAGGGAATGCCTGTGGAAGAATCCAGAGGCCTCAGTTTCCCCATCCGTGCACAGGAGTGCTCAGCCAGCAGGCTCTCTCAGGGCCTTCGGGACACACCAGAGTCTGTGATTTACCAGAGGTGGGTGGAGGCCACAGCAACCTGCTCTGGGGCCTCACGAAATGCATTTCGGGGAAGGGTGTGTCTTCGGGGTTGAAGGCCTTGGCCAGGTCCCCTGGGAGCCGAGGCTTGGCACCCCCATCCACCCTTCGCCAGAAACCTGCTCACCTCCCTGGCCCAGAAGAGCCACTCCCAGCCCCGCACGGAGCTGTCCTACAAGACGGCACCAGCCTCACAGGAGGCTCTCGTCCCCCCACCCGGGCCCTGGTCCGCCCCCACCCGCCCCCCAGCGCTGGATGTTGTCTGCCTGACTCAGCCGGGTGTAAAGGAAACCGCGGAGCGGTGGCGAGCTGGGCAGCTCCTCGGCCAGTTTCCGAGGCGTGTGCTCCATCAACATTCCTGCCACTAATGAGGGCCTCCAAAGAGGCTGCTCCCTGGGGACCCCGGCTTCCTGCTCCTCTGGCTGTGGTGTGGGAACAGGAACATCGCGGAGGCATCCTTGCCAGGGGGACGGTTGGTATTGGTGGCACGCAGGCCAGGCAGAGGGCCCCAGGCCGCCCCGCACCGTCGGTCAGGCCACCGTGAGCACCTGCTGTCTCCCAGGTGGGTGTCTGGTGAAGGTGCTGCAGGTAAGGAGGCCCGGGCTGGGAGGGGCGCTGCGGCCTGCCCACAGACGCAGAGCTGGAGAATGGAGGGGCTCGAACCTGGGCCTGGCCGGTGACACGTTCCCTCCCCTGCGGCTCCGTGTGGCTGGAGGGCCCCAGGTGGGGGTGGGGCCTTTCTCCACACTCTGACAGCCCTGACGCCCAGGGAAGCTGGGTTTGGGTCGCTGCTGTGTGCGTGGGAGGCCAGCACTGTGGAGACCTGGACCACTGGCCCCACCTGACTCATCCTCCAAGCCCGGCTGGGACACTGGGGTCCAGCAAGGACAGCCTAGAGGCCATGACCTTGAGACGCAGCAAGGGACGCCCCATCGCGTCCGCAGCCTTGGTCCTGCTGGTAAGAACGCTCCAGACCCTGAGCGCCCGTCATTCGCCCCGGTAACCCCCCCTGGGCAGACGGTGCTGGGATCCCAGCTCTGCCGTGCACGGCCTGTGTGGTCCCACGCAGGGAACTCTGCCTCCGAGCCTCGGTCTGTCACCCCTGGAGAGTCACAGGGCCCGGTGCACTACAGCACCTGCTGGCCGGGGGTTTGCAGTTCAGCTCCTCATCCCTCGTGGCCAGAATCTTCCTCCAAACTGCATCGCCGTAGCTGAGAGGGGAATCGGAGAGCCCCGGCGAGGCCGGCACGGGGAGAACTTGGGGGCACGTTTGGACCCATCACACGGAGAGAGGGACACTTTCAGTCAGAGACCGCCTTTCTGAAACCTGCTGAGTTCCCTGTCCCGGGAGGCGTGGAAGCAGCGGCTGGGTGTCCACCCCGTGGGAGTTCTGATTTACACACGGAGCCCTGTGTGACAGGGGCCTTGGACACCACCTGGGGCAAGAGTCGCAAAACGACTCCATACAGTGGGCCAGGGCAGCCCTGCAGGAAGCCCCTCTCTCGGGATCTCACCGGCCCCGTGACAGCCTCTGAGATGCTCTCAGGCCCCTCTGGGGCTGGTTCGCCTGCTGCCACCTGCCCTGATCAGCTCTGAGCTGGAACCACGACTCCGGCCCACAGAGACGGACCCCTGTGCCAGGCCAGCCGGAGTGGCCCAAACCTGGTCCCAGAGGTGAAGGGAAAACCAAGACAAAGTAAGGTGAGGCTCAGCGCCCACGCACCACCGCCTGTGTGGGCCCAGAGTGCCGCCCTCAGTCCCCAGACGACACGGGCGCCAACCCTTATTAGGTCCAAATATCGCTTCTTCTGTGACACGACCGTAATAGTAGATGGTAGCCAGTGTTCTGTTTTTGTTTTCTATGTTCTCACTTGGCAAAACACAAAGTTGGCACCCTACCATAGGAACCAAAGTTGATTTTTGAAATTTTAATTGTTTGTGAAACCCACGGGCGTGGGACTTCATGGGAGCTGTGTCATGTCATTCCCACAACAACCCCACGGGGCGGGCTGCATCGCGCCTACGTCACAGGTGGGCGGAAGGACTTGCCCTGCGGCACACCCGCGGGGGTGGGGGCTGCGCTTCTGCCTCCCTCCCTCCCTGGCCCAGCCGCCCCTCCCCGCAGCCTGTCCCGGGACCAGCCACCAGTGCCCCGAAGAGGCCTCTCCAGTCCCACCAGCCGCCAAGATGGAAGCAGGAGGGTGGCTCCGCCCCGGCCGAGGGCTCCTGCTCTGCACCTCCCCCAGCCTGCGGCTGCTCCAGCGAGACCCTCAGCCCCAGGCCCATCGCCCCCAGCAGGTGGAAAACCCAGGGCTCCCCGGAGTCGGCATTGCCCGGACCCACCCCTGCTGGCCCAGTGGACCGGTGGCTGCCCCTGCAGGTCCAGGTTCCGGCCAGAGAGGCTTGGCCTAGGCTGGTGAGCCTGGGGGTCTCAGGCCACCCCACCTGGACCACTGGCAGCCCTGCTGTCCTGAAATGGCCCAGACCAAAGGGCCTAACTACAGTTACTCAACCGGAATGATGACAAGTCGTTTGCAGTGGCCACTGGCCAAGGGCTCCAACTGTGGTTGCACCTCGCCCCAGGCATCTGGAAGGGTGGGGGGCGCCGCAGCCGTAGCCGCAGCGCTCCTGCCCTGCAGGTTTCGCACACGGGCCTCCTCTATGCTCCTCCAAGAAACCCCAACTCCGTACACGGACGCTGAAGGCCCCCAAACTCCCCTCCCACTCGGTTTCCCATGGCCCTTCCTGCTTCCTGACGTCCAGCCAGACGCCATCCTTTGTCCCACGCAGCTGTCCCCTGTGCCCAGAATGCCCTGCCCCTGCCCTCACCCATGGGTCTGCCACTCCTGCCCAGGCCTGGAGCCTGCTTTGCCCTGGGGCCTTTCTGCTGCCTCTCTAGAGACCTCTTCATGCTCGGAGGAGCAGTGGCGCTTGCCAGGGCCTCGGTGTTGCCTCCTGTGAGGTGGGCACAGTGGCGCTCACTAACTCACATGCTGTTGTGAAGGTTGGATAAACGAGACCCTTGTTCTAAACCCCAGTGACTCACACTTGGTGGGTGCCCAGTGCGTGTGTTTAGTGTGACCATTATCACTGCTCCTGCTTCGTGGCTGTGGGCGGCGTGGCTCCCCTCCCCCACCCACCGCATGAATCCCGCCTTCCCAGGAGCCTTGCTGCGGCCAGTGGCCTTCTCCCTCTGGCCTCTCCCTGCGCAAGCTCGCCTCTTCCGTGACCTCATCCACCATCCACATTGTCGCCAGCAGCCACTTTACAAAGCGGCACGTCCAGCTGCGTGCGGGCACGTTCACTGGGACAGCCCTCAGGGGCCTCGCGGCGAACATTCCGGCACTGACTTGATCCACTTGCCCCTGCCCAGCAGACTCTGCTGGCTGGGTGCTGGAAATTGTTTCCGACGCCACTCCTGGTACCAAATCCCGTACTCTCCAGGAATGCCTTCCGCTGCAGATAACAGAAGGCCCAGTGAACACTGTAAGCAAAAGGTGGAGCGTCTTTCTGGCTTAACGAGGAGTCTGCAGGCAGCGGCTGCTGGCACTGGTCCCGCAGCCCTGGACCGGCTCCTGATGGCGTCTCTTGGCCTTGTTCTCAGTGCTGCAAGAGGGCCACCCCAGGTCCAAACATCAAACCCACAGTGTCCAAAAGCAGGAAGAAGAGCAGGAGGGCCTTCCTCCTCACATGGCGCCTCCTCTCCGGCAGGACAGATCTTCCCAGAAGCCCCCCAGCAAATGTCTCTGCACACCTCGCCGGCCAGAACTGGCACACGTGGCCACTCCTAGCTGCAAGGGAGTCCAGGAGAGCAGCATCTGTCGTGCTGAGTGGCACTGCCTTCTGCCTCGTCCCTCTCGCTGGAGACCCGGCGCCCTCCCTCGGCCCCAGCCCAAGAGCCAGCCAGCCACTGCACATGCCTCTTCCCCCTCACCAACCACGCAGTCCTCCTCTCAGTCCGGCCCTCTCCTCCGGCACGCGCTGGGTCTTCCTCATCTCTCCTGCCCGCACCAGTCCATGCAACAAGCAGAGTAATATTTTCAAAATCCAGACCTGTCCATGGCCCCTGACTTCTCCAGGAAAAGCATGGCCCTGAGTCCTCCTGACAGAAGGGACGCGGGGCTTGCTCCTGCGTAGAAGGTGCCCGAGGACCCAGGGGCGGGGCGGGGGAGCCGGGTACTTGCACCCTGCTCTCAGTGGTCGCTCCTGTGGCAGTGGCGGGGGGACAGGGTGGACAGTGAATTCTCTTGTTCCTGTGACCTTCTGGCCTGACCGCTACCTCAGGCAGAGTGATGCAGACTCCGGCAGGGGGTCAGCTGGCCTGAACCACATGGTGAGGCTGAAGGAGCCTGGCAGACACAGGACAGTGGGCTCCCTCCCGACACCCTGGCATGCCCGCCTCCTCTCAGCGGCCCCACCTGCTGTTCCAGGCCCCACGCTTCCATCTAAGCTGTTTGCCCACCTCACCAGGAAGCTCCCTTTCCCCTGACCCCACCCGCCTTGGCACAGCCCAAGCCCAGCCCAGCCTCACTCCTAATCTGGGAACCCTTCCCTTCCCCAAGTGGAACCCCATTCCCGTTTGCCTGGAGCCCAGGGTCGGTCTTAAACCCCTGCGACTGCTGTGGTTGGGCCCGGACTGGAGGCACAAAGGAGGACGAGGACAGGAGGAGAGGACAGATGGACTGCCCAGCCCATGACTGCAGGATGGGAGGGTGACAGCTCTCACAAGGAAGGAGCAAGGTCTTTGGAGCCACCAGGGCTGGGTTCAAGCCACTTCCCCTCACTGGGCCTCAGTCTCCCCATCAGGAGAATGGGTACAATCACACCTGTGTCAGGCTGGCTGTGAGGCAGGCATAAACACAGAAGGCCCAGGCAATGAAGGACAAAGCCCAGCTTGTTCCCAGGTCTTGGGGCAGAGAGAGGGACCACCCCAGGCTTCAACCCCCCTCCCCACCCCACCCTGCCAGCCACTCTCCCTCCCTTCTCTCCTGTTCAGTCTTCAAGGTGGGGCCTGAGTGTTTTCATATGAGGCTCCAAGCAGAAAGGGCCTGGAGGTCCCTCCACTCTGTGCAGCTGAATCCCAGCAGCAGGAGACAAGCCTGAGCCCCTGAGTCCCGCCCAGGGTCAGGTGCTCCCTCCCTGGTGTTCCAGCAGACACAGGGCAGGTCAGCCCTGCGTGGGGCTCCTGTCTCCCAGCTTCTGCCTGTCCAGGCAGCCCCATCTCAAGCGCAAAGATCAGGACAGGGCCAAGGGAGACCCAGCCTCTGGGGAGGTGAGGCAGCAGGGCCCCTGGGGACATCTGTAACCACGTGGGGCTGGAGACAGCGTGCTCAGTGAATGTGCTTCACAGCCATAGGGCAGCGTGGACATTAGGCACCTTCCAAGTCTTCACCTTCCCCAGGCTCCCTGAGACCCCGAGAGATGGTCAGAGCCTTACAGACCACCTCGAGATGGGATGATCGAGGCCCAGAGAGGGCAGAGAAGTGTCCGACGTGGCACAGCATGGCCACACTCAGCCAAGCGCAGAGCCTGGTCCTCTGCCTCCCAGCTCACCTGCTGGCCTCACTGAAGCAGAACCAGCCTTCGAAAATGTCCCTGGGCTGCAGGAAGGAGCCTTGCACCCACTTCCCCTCATCAAGCCTCAGTTTCCCCTTCAGGACGTGGCCATTAAGGGGCTACCGGGAGACCTACAAGGTTTTGCAGTGCACACTGGGAGGAGGTTAGCAGGAAAGGGCCACCCTCCTGGCCCCAGGCCAATCTAGCTGGCCTCTGGCCTCTGGGTGATGGGGGGCAGGTGGGAGGAGCCCCCAGCACAGCGCAGCAGGACCGAGGCCCTCCCCGTGGAGTCCAAGGGCTGGTGGGGAAGGTGACCGAGTGCCCAGCCTCATGCATGGTGACATCCCCAGCCAGGTGGTGCCGAGGGTGGGTGCGGGCGGCTGCCAGGCTCATTAATTGTACCACAGGGCATGGGTCACGGTGGACACCCGGGCCCATGAGGAGGCCGTGGCGGCAGCGACCAGAGTGGAGGTGGGGCTGGGAAAGCCCCGGGCGGGAGGCTGGGCCTGTGACAGGCGGCCCAGTGCCCAGGCTGAGGACAGGACACTGTGTTTTGATTATTTCCAGTTTCCTGATCCCCAAGTAGTGATTTAATGTTCCTGTTTACTCCGAGGGTTAGAACAGAAGGAGGGACTGCTAAGCCAGCCTCCCCTGGCATCACCCCCAAAACTCCCAGGAGGAGTTTTGCGGCTGGAGGGAGGGAAGAGCCCAGGGACGGGTGCAAGGCCTCTGGGCACATCGGGGACCCCCGGGATCGGCTCAAGGCTGAGTCTTGCACCAAGTAGGTCCTGGGAGAGGTCGAGGCCTTCAGGACATGGCCTGCCCACAGGAAGTGAGGCTGGACGACCCAGCGGAGCTGGCCTAAGAGGCTGCCCAGCGAGGGGACCTCAGTGCCACCGGGCTCACTTCGCCTGGTGAGGGGCGGATCCCCCCGGACCTCCCTGACGTGATCCCGGCTCTGACTTCAGCCAGGCGCTGTCTGTCCCCAGGAGTCTGGGCACACGGAAGGGACTGCTCCGCAGGCGGGCCGGCGGCCTGTGGCTGGCCGGGAGGGACTCCAGAAGTCACAAGCTCAGCTCCTCGTTTCTGAAATCATGGCACACGGGCCAGCCCTTAAAACCGCTGGAAATGCAGCCTTCTGTGGCATCTTCTCATGCTGCATCTGCACGTGGCAAAGTGACGGGTGTTAATCTTTACATTTCAACTGATAGGGCTTTTTTAATCAACATGTTCCTATCATTGTCGACAAAAATGTAAAATGTCAGTAAGTTTTCTGTATAGGGACACCCTACCCTACAGGGTCCATTCCTTTATTCAAAAAGCATCCACCAAGCACGGGGCAGGCGCTGGGACCAACAAACGCAGGGAGGAAGGATGGGAACGCAGGGCCTGGCTGGGGCGGGAGGGCCCCCGAGGGAGCTGCAGGGCGAGCGTCCAAGATCTCCGCCGTCACCCTACAGGTGGCAGGGCCAGAACCCGCATGCAAGGGCCGTGTCAAAGCACAGGGCAAGGACCACACACCACCCGATGTCGCCACAACTCCCCCTCCCCTCTGTCGGCTACAGGGGTGACGGCAAAGTCACAGAAGGCAGCAGTCGGGACTCAGGGGTCCCAACAGTGCAGGTCCCCCATAGCAGGACAGGGACCAACTTTCTATGCCATTTCTGGTCTTCGGCTGGCCTGGGCGGAGCCCAAGATCCCGTGAGGAAGGTGCCGAGAGCCCCCCTGCACTGCCCTGACGTCACAAAGTCAGAGAAAGGACGGTGCTAAGATCCTGCGATGGCAGAGCCGGGGAACCCAGGAGACGCCACCCCACCCCACACCTGCCTCGCCTCGACCTTGGCTTCCCCATCACTGAAGCCAGAGGTGAGCCTGAGGGCCCCTCAAGTCCTCCGCCACCTGCCATCATGGAGCAGGGTGGGGGATGGCGGGGCCGGGCCCCTCATGGGGCGGGAGGCCGTTCCTGAGCCCCTACCTGCGACAGAGGCCGGTGTCAATACCCCTGTTCAGCCTTGCTCACACCAGGGATCACACAGATCTGGCGCCCAGTCCCTGCCCCGTCACTACAGCTGTGTGGCTTTGTGCAAGCTTCTTGACCTCTCTGAGCCACAGTCTGCTGATACCTGGGGTGGAAGTGAGAGTCACCCCTGAGCAGACTTCAGAAGCCTGTGGTGGGCGTCCAGGTGGTAGCGGCTCGGAGGAGGATGTGGACACCGAGTGCTCCCTGATAGCAGGGCAGGTCTGGGAGGCACAGACTTGGCTTTGAAGCCCAATCCTGCCGTTTGCCCACTGTCCCCTGAGACCTCCAGATGTGGCCGCAGGGAGGCGAGGATGAGGCCGGAGATGGGCCACACCGCAGGCACTCAGGGAGGACGCCAAAGCAGCCAGACCATGTGACCCCAAAGGCTGTCAGGAGACTCCAGGCCCAAGAGGTCAGCAATCACAGGCTGGGACCTGAGGAAGTGCCCAGGCCCTGCCAAGACCCCTCCTCAAGTTGGGCCCCGGGCTACCCTTGGGCCTGGAGACACTGGATGGGGCAGCCAGGGCAGAAGATGCTCTTTGTGGAGAGAAGTGAAACAATTTGCAGCCAGCTCATGCAAAGCTAGAGTCCCTTTTTCCAGAGAGGTTGTTTAGTAGGGAAAAACCATTGTCCAAATCACAGCCGAGAAAACCTACAATTGCCAGAGAAACAGGGGTCTGTGGCCAAGAAGGATTGCAACACAACGGCCCTGGGGAAACATCTGCTCGTGCCAAGCCCTGCAGAACCGCAGCTCCGGGCACCTGGCCCCAGGGCCCACAGTCCAGACCCCTTGCCCAGGACATTCAAGCCCAAGGAGGGAAAAGACACCACCAGGGGACCACAGGACTTCACAGTTTACAAAGGGATGCCCCGGGCAGTCTCCTGGGGGCCTGGCGGGCTGTGCGAGGAGTCCAGAATCAGGACATGGGGAAGGGGGGCTCAGATAGTTTTCAGGGGACCGTTGCGGGGGCTGCTCTCTGCTCAGTGTTGGCTCCAGGGCTGTGGGTGGAATCCTGGAGGAACTGTCATTGTATCCCGGAAAGGGGCCCTTGTCCACAGGCCCCCAAGCCCCCCTGGCCCCGGCATTGTGCCCACGGCTTACCCTGCCCCAGAGGTTCCCTCCAGCTGCCCGCCCCTAAAAGTCCCCCCATAGCAGGGACCACGGCGCCAGGCTGGGATCATTTCCTGGACCCATTAATCCCGGGACCAGGTTCCACGTTGGCAACGGCAGCCCAGCCCTAGGTGGGTGGGGCCTCCATGGTCTGTCAGCCCCGCCCTAATGCTTCACCAGCTCCCCAGGTCTCGCCAAGGCCGTGGGGTGAAAGCGGCCATCCTGACAGCCCACCTGCGCAGGGCCTGGGAGAATCCACGGAAAATCGAGGCCGGTGCCCATGAGGACCCAGGGGCTCAGGTGGGAGAGGGAGCTGGCGGGATGCTCCGGCACACAGCAGCCCGCTCCGCCACGGCGCCTCCCCGCTGGGTGTCTGAGGCCCGCGGTGCTCCACCAGCGAAGTGCCATCCAGGAGGTGCGGCTCTTCAGGCAGCGTGGGTGGCAGAGACTTCCTCCCTGCCAGGGGCTGGCACCAGCTATGTACTTGCCAGGTCTCAGCGCCACTTTACAGAGGGGTACACTGAGGCCTAGAGAGACAAAGCATTGTCCCAAGGCCACAAGGGAGCCGGCCACAGAGCCGGCCGTGGCGCATTCTTCCGGGCAGACACTCTGGCTGCCTCACAGGGTGTGCTCGTGGGCGCCAACCACGGGTCAATGGCCAAGGCGGTGGCCAGCCCACAGGGCTGTGGGATTTAGAGAAAGGTACCCCTCCCAGAGGACGTGGCCCCACAGGAGCCCCTCAGGACGGTGGAGCATGGGCTGCATCCCAGCGTCCTTGCCCCTCAGCCAGCCCTGCCCAGTGACAATGCCTGCGTCACGGCTGCCGCATCTTAGCACGTGCGTGCAGCAAGACCTTGACACTGTTTCTGTGGGAGCTCCGGTGTGTTTGACTCTACTTTCGCATGGGCGATTATTTGAGCAAAGTTTGTCTTCCTGGCCAGACAATGAGCCATGAGCTGGTGGGATCCGGTTCTGCTTTGCTCCCTGCGTATCCCAGCAACAAGCGTGCCCCTTCACATGCTAACGAACATTGTAGAATGGAGGGTCTCTTTTAACTCTAAAACAACTTCATCAACACCATGGTGCAAATGAGGTCGGGGAGGTGACATGGTCCGCCCCAGTTCACACAGCTGAAAGTGGTGGGGCCGGAGGAGGAACCAGGTCCCTGGCACCCCGCCTTCTCCAGGACGCCTGGCCCACTCCACACACATCGTTCCACAGAACGCCCACTCCCGGAGCCAGCCTGAGATCCGCTCCTGATGGGGCAGCCTCCCAGCTGGCAGAAAGAGAGCCAGTGTGCATGGGGAAAAGAGCCTGACCAGCTGGGGCCCAAGCCTCATCAGGCCACTGACTTGTCATGGCCCTGCTCCCTGTCCCTGAGCCTCAGTTTCCCCTCCCATAACACGAGAGGTCCAGAGATGTCCAAGATCTTTCCCTAGCTGACAGTCCATGTTCTGAAGTCTAGGACAGGAATCCTAAATCCAGAGCACGGATGCCATGGCTTGTGCATTCTGCACTCATAGCAGACATCACTAATCAATCACCCATCACTCTTTCCCACTGAGCTCACACTGAACATCAGAATCCTTCTCAACGCAGTGTTCAAGGCAACCATTTGATCAAAATTGACATATAAGATAAAACCTCTTTACCATCTCTGGTCTAGGGAGAAGCTGGGCTAGAAGCAGCCTTGAGGAGCAAGCCTTATACCGCTGCTCCTGCCTCTCTGAGGGAGGCCTCCGTGAATGGAGATCTCTGACCGGGGCTGGCAAGGAAGCATCAGCTGCAATGTGTCCATGACTGCCCCTTGACCGAGCCCCAAGACCCAAGCCCTAAATGCATCCTGCGAAGGCTTTGCTGAACAGCACTCTCTGAGGATTCCTTAGTTCTGAGTTAGTTTGTTGCCAACTCCTCCTTAAGTCTCAGCTCGGATCCCATCTCCTCTGGAAGTCCCTCTACATGTTCTCTCTTATGCCAGTTAGGGATCTTTTCGGTATCTCTATCATTCATGCTTTCCTTTAGTCAATCAACAAACACGCAGTGTCGTACACGTCTCCCAGTCTGTGAAGCAGCTGCAACCGTGACTCCAAGCCCAAAACCCAGGACAGAGGACCAGTAAGTGAGCCCTCATTGAGTGAATGTGCTGATCCATCTGCGAGTCTGTGTCATTCACTCATTTATCGTTAGCTTACTTATTCCCATGCCAGGGGGCACAGGGACACCTCGAGAGCTCCATTCTTGCCCTCTGGAACTTACATTTTGGGGAGGAAGAAAGCATTTGAAAGACAGACATACAGAGGCAATAAGGAGAGACTGTTTAAGAGGGAGCTTGCAGCGGGGCTCCCTGGGGTCTGATGTGTGAGCAGAGCCCTGAGAGGCGGGCAGGCGTGGGGGGGTGAGAGGAGGGCAGGGCTGCTCTGCCACCTGCTCTCATCGACCTTCTGATCACCATTTTGCAGAGGCCGAACCAGAGGACCCCAGAGGGGAAATGATGGGCCGCGGGGCTCCCAGCCAGGAAAGAGGGGCAGACACTGATGCCCTGCACCCACTTCTCTCTGGGGCCAGATGCCACAGTCCCTTTCCAGGGGAAGAACCCGCCTCAAACTGGGCCCTCTGGGTCTGCCTCCAGCCGAGCTGGGGGCCAGAAGGCCACCCCATGGGAAACGTGGTGCTCCGTGGGCGGCAGTCAGCCCCAAGCTGCCCGGCTGGAGGGAGGGCAGCTCTCCTAGTGCCAGGGCGACTTCAGCTCCATGAAGAGGGTGGGCAGAGCAGGTGGGGGCGGGGGGCAGCCCCCACTCTGGCCAGGGCAGCAGGCCGGGAAGTCCCACCAGGCCCCTTTTACCTGCGCCGGGTTGGTTCTGCGTGCGGCGCGGGCAGGCGCAGCTAGTGGGTCTGACAGCTCCCCCCGCCACCCTCTTGCCAAATTGCACTTAATTATAATGATAAATGATGGCAGGCATCCACAACCACATCGCAGAACACGACAAACACTCCACGTCGCCGAGCCAACAAGCTCCGCTCCCCCCACCGCGGCACTCCGAGCAGGAGGCTGAGAGGGGTTATCTGAGGCCACCGCGGGGCACAGCCAGGCTGGACACCACCAGCAGGCTCAGGGTGGGCACTGCTGGGCAGGGACCGGGCCTGAGCCCTCGCCCATCCCCCGGTGTCCCTTGCGTCACCTGCTCCTTCTAGCAAAGCCTGCCTCTGAGCATGAAAAAACAACCCACCCCACCCCCCACAGGGAAGAGCTGGGGAAGGCGCCCAGCATCCACCTCCCCCTTGCGGTGTTAAAAGCATGACTCCAGCCACGCCACCCACCACCCACGCGGGCGGTCCCCAGGGGGAGTCTGACAGGGTCTGGGGAGGCCTGGCGAGGGCTGGGGGACGAGGCCGGGCTGCGGGGGCTGTGGCTCCTCTCCCCAGCAAGTCTTCCTCGCCCCACGGGGGTGGTGGGCACACCTGGCGTCACTGGAGGGAGGAAGGCGTTACCCACCCCGAGAGAAGCCCCTGACACGGATTTCAGCATTGCAGGGCGGAGGAGGGAGGGCGCCTGCTCCTCTCAAGCAGCACAGCAAGCAGGGCTGCGGGGCAGCTGGCCGGGTCCTGATCCCGCTGTATGGCCTTAAAGAGGGACCAGCTCTGTGCAGGCGAGCCGGCCTCACTGCCACCACGCCCTCTGCATGAGAGAGCCGCAGAGCCCAGCGGCCCTGCGAACATGGCAGCTGCGGGGCATGTGCCACTGAAGCGGAGACAGTCTGGAGTCAGGCCAGCAAACCCGAGGGGAAAGGTGACCACGCAGAGGGAACCTCGTGGTAAAGGTCTCAGGACCAAAGGTGACCCCAGACATGCGTGAAAGGGAGACCAGCTGGGAGCGGCCAGGGCTGGGTGGGGGCTCGCCAAGGAGGGGAGTGACCCTGGGAAGGCCACGGCTTGGCCCCGTGGGCGGCAGCTGGATTGGAGGGAGGAGCTGCCTCCGTACTGAGGAGGGACAAGGACCTGGCCTGTGGGCCTGGGAGCAGAGGTGGCAGGTGGGGCCAGGAGGGCGCCTTCAGGGCAGTTGGGGGATGTGGAGGTGGCGGGAGGTCTGGCTGGAGGAGAAAGTTCTGGTTGCACCACCAGGTGGATGGGGGTTCTGGAGCTGAGATGGGGTGTCCAGGAAAAGCAAGTCCGTGGGGTGTTTGCGTGTCTTCCTGAGGTGTCTAGCACAGGTGTGCAAAGGCAGCGGGTGTGTAGCATCCATGGGCACTCGGAAGCGGGCAAGGCGGCCCAGGCAAGGCGGCCCAGGCAAGGCGGCGGCCCAGGCAGGGCGAGATGCAGTAAAGGCCCAGAGGCCCTGAGCCGGGTCACCACAGAGTGGGAGAGACCCAGCGGTGGGTAAACACCCTGGGCGGGACAGAAGCACAGCTGGTGTTCTGGGCCAACAACGCGGCAGCCAGGAGAAAGGAAACCAGAGCGCACGGTGCCAGGCCCCTGAGAAGGGACGGTTTCAGGACAGTAGGAGCAGACAACAGTGCTGAGTGCCACTGAGAGGACTGAGAAGGGACCCCTGGTTGCAGGACACAGGAGCCATGCCAGTCGGGTGCCCACAGAAGGATGCTGCCCACGTACGTCGGGTGACATCAGCAGAGCTTAGGAAAGGGGAGTTAGGAAGGTGCGGGCAGGGTCGGGGACACAGGGACTGATCAGCCTTCTGGAATAGTAACAGCAGGCACAGTTGCCCCCCGCCCCAGGCCAGGAGGGACGTGGGGAGGACACAGTTACAGGAACCTGCAGCCAGACGTAGAGCTGGGGAGGGCGCCTGGGAGGATGAGGGCCGGTGCTCCGGTGTTCAGAGGTGTCCTCAGCCTGCAGCACCCAGGTGGGGAGGGAGCTAGAAAACTAGCACCTCGCTCACTCTCCAGCACTTTCCACGGGGCAAACCCAGGGGGAAGCCAGTGGGCCCAGGAGTGCTCACCACCATCTGGCCGCTGGGATGTACCTCCCAGGACACCGTGCAGATGACACGGAGCAGCCAACAGGGGAGCACGGTGGCCTGGGAGGACAGTGGCAGAGAAGCCTGAGCTTCGGAAAGAGCCCTGAGTGGGAGACAAACTCACACCCGTGGCGAGTGTGGACACCCTTCCTTCCACAGAGGGGAGGAGCTTCAAAGGACCCAGGGACACGGATCCAGCTGCACAGGAGAGAGAAGGGACAGGGCTGGGAGGTGGGGAACTCAGGCGACAGGAGGGGCTAAGCAGGTGGGTCTGAGCCCAGAGGTCTGTGGGGGACCCGGTGGGTAGGTTTGGTGGCAGGAGGCAGGGTTTCCACCTCCCCTGGGCACCAAGAGGCAGAGAGGGCAGCTCCTGAGGCAGGTGGCCGGGCACAGCACGAGCCCAGATGGGCAGCGTGCTCCTCCACGCGCGGCAGCCCCCTCCTGGGGCTGGCGTCTTTCCCGCTGGGAGCAGGAGTGAGGAGCCCAGGCGTCCAGCCGGCCGGGAGGGACTCGCCAGGGCAGGGCTGACCGTGGAGGCCTCAGACGCCCAGAAGCAGGCACAGGGTCCTGAGTACGGGGTCGGGGTTTGGCCAGGGAGTGGCTGCTTGGGGCACAGGTGTTCAGAGGCAGAGCCCGTGGTGTGGGCGGGCTTTGGGTGTGCCAAGGGGTGGTGGTGAGGGACGCTGGGGAGGGTGACGGGAGCCACAGGCCGAGGAGTGAGAGTCCGAGGTGGCGACTGGGTCCCCAGGGGGTGTAGAGACTCGGGGACGGCAGCACAGGCTGGGAAGGGAAACTGAGGCAGGGCAGGGGAAGGGTGTGGCCAGAAAGAGAGCTGTCACAGAGCCTGGCTGGAGTGCAAGGCGGGGCATGGGGCCTGAGTGGCCTGGGGTGGGGGAGGAGGGGTGGTCTGGGAACAGGATGCTGAGTTGTGTGGCCAGTACGTACGGGTCCCCGGGGCGCCATCAGCCCATTGCACTGATGGGGAAACTGAGGCTCAGAGAGCAGGAAGCAAGGGCCACCCCCAAGGCCTGGACCTACAGGACCCAGAAATGCTTCTGTGAGACCCTCTTCACACACACACGCCTCCCCTTATGGAGTGGCTCAGCTCATGTTGGCGAGGGACATAGGGGTAGGGGGTTCACCAAGGGCCCATGTAGACCCCTGCTGTGGGTCTGCCCAGCCTGCAGGGACCCGGGAAGAGCCATGTGTGGGGGTCGTGCGGGTAATTACGACCGCAGGGAGGAGGCTGCAATGGTGTCTCCAGGCAGCGTGGGTGGCAGGGAGGGGGAGTTGAGGGGGGCCATCTGCAGAGGGCATGGAGAGGGCTGGGGTGGATCTGGGGTGCGGGGTGATTCGGGGTGCACGGCAGCACACACGTGAGCCTGCGTGAGGGAGGAGGGGAGGATGTGGGTGGGTGGGAGCTAATTAGCTGCAGCCTGGTCTCCGTGCAGAGCCTGGACGCCAGCCCATGTCTGGCAGCCTCGTCTCTGCCTGCACCACCCCCCAGTCTTACTGTGGCTCCCCCACCTGCCCCAGAACCCCCAGCAGCCCACCGAGGACAGCCAGGCAGTCCCACCCAGGGTGTCCCCGCACGGTCAACTGGGTTGGCACAGGGGTAAGCGGAGCAAGTGATGGGGTGGAGGGAGGGAGGCTTATGATGTATCTCTGGGGCTCCCCCCCGCCCCGTGTTGGCTCCCACAGGGCCGGAGCACCTCCTGTTCCAGCCCAGGAAGGCCCAGGGCAGGGGAAGTGCTGGCCCCAGTCACAGGGCCAGTGAGAACAGAGCGGTTCTGCAGCCCCCCCGGCCGCCCCCGGCAGCTCTGCTCACACTCCCCTGGGGTATCCAAGCTCCTGGGCCAGCCGGGCACGCTCACCTCTGCTCCTAGGATGACCTGATCCTCCCCTCCCACCAAGCCCAAAGGCCGGCTGCCAGGCCCACCTAACTCAGGACGAACAGGGCCCACGAAGAGTCAGGAAAGGCAGGAAGAGCCAACCCGGCCTGGCCGGGTGACACCTGACTGCCCCAGGGAAACAGGCTACAGAGAATGAGAGAGGCCTGTCCTGCCCCGCCCTGGCTCCCAGTTGTCCTGGAGCAGGCCCTGGGGCTTCAGGACAGACCCAGAGGTCATTCCAGGACCTGGGAAGGGCCTCGTCTGCCCACACCCTCCCCTCCTTTCCCACTCATCCTGCTTGACTAATCGCACTCCGGTAACTGTTCAGTGTAGGAAGCCGAGTGCTGCTCCAGACACCTCTCCATCCTCGGTCACCATACGGCCGTCTGCCCATCTGTCCCCACACACCTCAGTCCATCAGTTCATTGATCCCACCGGGCAGCCAGGAAACACCCATTGATCCATCCGTCCCCTCACGTATAGCATTCCGGTCGTTTACGGAATCAGCCAGCCATCGTCTGTCCATCTGCCATCCACGGATTCATCTGCCCATCGTCCGCCACTCTCCGACCACCCACGCTCACTCGTAGACCCAGCCGCCACCGACACGCCTGCCGCTGGACACTCGCCCATCGGGTCATCCGCTGACCCAGCTGCCTGCCCACCCCTAGCTCGCCCACTGTTAAAATCGAGCACTTTGGCCCCTTCAGAAGCCGGAGCAAGGCCAAACGGCACTTCCCTCGCCAGCCCCTCCCTCGTCCCTGACCCCAGACTGGGTGTCCTTTTCCTCTGCACCGAGCTGGCTCTCTGGGCACAGAGGGTGTCCCACGGCTTCAGGCCTGGCTACTCCTCCTGGCCCACAAGGTGAGGAGGAGGAGGAGGAGGAGACCCCACGAACAGTGAGCAACCTCACCCACCTCCGCCCGCGGCCTGGCTCCTGCCGCCGTGGCAGCACGTCAGCAATAACCACCCTCATGCATGCGAGCGGCTCTGTACCCATTCTACAGACAGGTGCAGAGAGGCTAAGAGATGACGAACGAAGCTGACGTCAACTGGACTCTGCATGTGCCCGGCTGCGCTATGCGCATCACATGCACCTCATCAAAATGGAAATCCCTGCTGTTATCCCCATTTTACGGCAGGGTTAACTGAGTCCCAGTGACCCACCCAGGGTCGCAGACATGGAAAGTGGGAGTGCAGGAATTTGAACACAGCTTTCTGACTCCAAAGCCTTCGCCCTCTGCTCAGCCACAGGCAGGTTTCTGCAGTTGCTGCTGCAGCCGGGCTGCGGGCTAGAGATGCTGTTGGTGGGGGCTGAGAGCCCTTTCTGTCTGCAGGGGACATCAGACCCAGGATGGGGGCTAGAGCATCAGGGATTTGAAGCAGAGAAGGAAAGCCCAGAGGGAGGGAGGTTCGACGCGCCCCAGGGGCCAGGACAGGGGAAAGAGGTCACTGTCAGAAGTCAGGGGACTGAGCCAGGGACTCGGACAGGCAACGGAGAGGCCTGAGAGAGGAGGGCGGCCCTGGAGCACCCCTGCTGGGTCCATTACTAGGTCTGGGCCAGGGGAGGAGGGCAGTCACTGGCCTGAGCAGAGTGGGGAGTGTCACAATGAGCCCCACCTCAGGAGCAAAGCCAGCCAGGATGCTGCTGATGGCATTCAATAGGCGCTCAGCAGTCACCAATAGGCCTGGCTTCCCCTGGGCTAGTGGCGTCTGAAAGTTTTAATAATTAACGTCCTCCTGATTGCTCAAGTGAGACATGGCCATTGTGTCACTGCAGAAAGCTGTAGGAAAGGAACACGTGAAGGAGGAGAAACCTCAGGTGTGATTACGTCTGGGAAACCGCAGGCTGCCGAGACCTCACTGTCCCAGCCTTAGGGAGCTGCTCACAGGACTAGATGGGCCAGCCCGGAGACGTGCCCACCTGCCAGAGAGCGCTGGAGACGGTCTCCAAGCAGCCCTCTGGTTTTCACTTGTCCACCTGTTCCTTACCAAATATTTAGTAAGCACCTACTGTGTGCCAGGCTCTGGTATGCCAGGGGAGCTCCTGGCCAAGGCAGGCCAGAGAAACCCACAGTGGTCAGGAGGGTGAAGGTCATGGTAGGCAGTGGCTGCCAAGAAGCCAGGTCCCGGTCCTGTAAAGTTTTTAAAGATGTGAGTCAAGGACCTTGGGATGGGGACACAATCCTGGATTCTCCGGGCAGTCCCCAAACACCTCACGAGTGTCCTTATAAGAGAGAGGCAGAGGGAGATTAGACAGGCGGAGGAGAAAGAAGCATGCAGAGGCAGAGACTGGCACGGTGCGGCCACAAGCCAAGGAGTGCTGGCAGCCATCCGAAGCTGGGAGAGGCAGGAAGGATCCTCCCCTGGGGCCTCCGGCACAAGCGCCAGCTGCCCACAGCTTGACTTCCGCCCAGTGAAACTGATTCCAGCCTTCTGGCCTCCAGAACTGTAAAGAGCACATTTTATTATTTTAAGCCGCTTGTGATAATTTGTTACAGCGGCTATAGCAGTCAGGGTTCCCCAGAGAAACAGAACCCACAGGCTGCATAGACAGATAAGAGATGCAGAAAGAGATTTACAGTAAGGACTTGGCTTTGGCAATTATGGAGGACGGGGACATCCCAAGATCTGCAGCATGAGTGGCAAGCTGGGGACCCGGGAGAGCCGGCAGTGTGGTTCCCCCACGAAGACCAGCGGCAGGCTCGAGACCCAGGAAGAGTGATGTCTCAGTTCAAGTCCAAAGGCAGGAAAAAGGTCAAACGGGAAGAACCCTCTCTTACTCAGGGAACGGTCGGCCTTTCTGCTCTTCAACAGACAGGGGAGGGCCCCCTACCCTGGGGAGGGCACCCTCCCATGTCCACTGATCCAAATGTTAATCTCATCCCGAAACACCTCACGGACACACCCAGAGTAGTGCTGGACTACATATCTGGGCACCCCATACCCGGGAGAAGTTGGCCTTAGAATCACCGTCACTGCAGCTGCAGGCAACGCTTACGGAGTCTCGCGCGGGGTGAGGAGGGGGAGGAGCTCTGTCTCTGTCCTCAGGGCAACGGGAAGCCACAGAAGGGCACCCGCGGGGCTGCACCAGGGCAGATTGGGCTGCACGTGCGGAAGAGCTTGTGTCATGGTCGGAATGGGACACAGGGCAGAGGCCAGGGCCCAGCTGTGGGGTGAGAGAGTGAGGTTCCCACGGGAGGCGACTGAGCTGATCTGTGCAGAGAGGGGACAGAGCGTGGAGAGTGAGCTGCAGGTGGGGCAGGTACAGGCCGGCGGCAAGGGGGTGGCAGATCCCCCTTTGCAGGGGGTGACCGGGGTACCCACGGCATTCACCGTCTCTGTCCCTCATCTGCACAGACACCCGCTGTGGGATGCGTCCACAGGGCAGGGCTGCTGTGGCTGTCCCAGAGTGTGGCCACAGGACACTGGCCGGTGGCTGGGAAGTGCCCGGCCCCCACTCCAGGAGAGCAAGCCCTAGAGGGTGTGATCTTGGCCCAGCTCCCCGTGAAGCCCATGACTGGCGGGGGGGGTGGCGTGGAGGGCAGCAGCCCTGGGGGAGGAGGGGTGAAAAGCGTCTTTTTTCTGAAGAAGACAGAAAACCTCGCCTCACCTCCGCTGTAATAAGCTAATTTTCTCTTCTAAATGGGGCGTAATCAAATTCAGCCCCATAGCCTCATTTCCAGGCAACTTTATTCATTGTTATTTTTATTCCAAGAATTCCTTGGCATTTTCTGGGAGCCAGAGAAGTGTTTAATAGCTGCCTAAGTAACAACGTGCCCTCTTTGGAGCAAAACCGAGGCACAAATACTCGTAACTGGGGGTTATCCTGGGAGGACTTGTGAGGTCAGCCGGCCCGGCGTGGGAACAAGGTCCGGGCGGCAGGACGCAGGCACCTGGTTGTCTCAGTGGCCGACCCTGGCTGGGGGCGGCGGGGAGGCCTCCAGCTCAGCGGCAGGGGGACTGTTCTGAAAAGCCCAGGAGGTTGGGCAGAGGACACAGTCAGGGGAGGGACAAAGTCAGACAGAGGTACCATACCAACGATGCAGAGGGCATGGGCTCCCCAGAGCCTCCCCTCTGTGAAGCATTAAGCCCCCCATCTCCCCGTTAAACCCACTGGCTCCTTAGGGTGGCCCAGCACCCAGCAAGAAGTCACCAGGCCTTTACCACACCTCTGTTTTCCAAGTCACAGGACACCCTGCACCCAAAGGCGCCCCCAAGAGCTGGGCAGGGTCCACATCTCCTCTGTGTCCATCACGGGGACTCTGAGGCAGAAGGGGACCCGCAGAGGCCAGGAATGAGCGGCAGAGAAGGAGGCATCTCCGGAGGCCAGTGCGGAGGTGGCTGCCGTGGCTATCAGGGCCTGGGCTAGGCTAGGGGGGACAAGGCCACGTCCGGAGCAGAGGACACAAAGGTGGAATCCACCGGGCTGAGGGGACATTTAGATGCAGACTGTTCAGACACGGAGGACGTGACAGTCGGGTTTGAGGCTGGCAGTGGATGGCTGGGGCATGTTGGAACTAGGTGTTGGGGCTGTCGTCTGGTGGGGTGTTGGTGGAAACATGGGGCCTTGGAGGGCCCTGCAGGGGTTCCAGATGCTGGAGTGGACAGAGCCTTCGGGGCAAGAGGACTCACCTAGGCAGGGCTGCCCGGCCACCCCCTGACACCTCCTGACACCACCCCCCTCAGTGTCCCCTGACAGTCCCCTCTGCCACCTGTGTCCAGGGAAAAGGCTGCCCCAGCCCTCTGGGCTATTCTTAGCTTCCCTGGGTCCCTCTGTCCACACTGCACCTGGCCAGCAAGTCCCCTGGGACTTGGTAAGCAGTGGGGGGGGGTGGGTGCGGCCGGCATGGTTCTCATTCACGTTGCTTACATCATTAACTGGCTCTTTTGTAAGAGTCATTTGATGTTCAGGAAGTCTTTTGATGCCTTTCAAAAGCTCTCTAATAAGTGTTTCTAATCCTTTTCTCTTAAAAACAGGAAGTTACACTTTGCAACCGTAAACACCAGAAGGTCCGAATTTGGTTGGCGAGGCAGAAGCCGCAGGCTCCCGCTGGCGATGAACCCGCCCAGCCTTGCCAAGGCGGGTGCCCAGTGAGCTCACAGGCTGAGGACAGAGCCAGGAGCCCAGCCGGAAAGTGCTAGGCCACAGACCCCTGCGGGGCGACCTCTCCCCAAGGAGGATGTGCCACACCCAGGGCCACACGGCTCCTCTCCAAGGGTCCCTCCCCAGAGAGGGGCCCAGACTGCCCAAGCCAGAAACCTGGGCGTCATTCTCAGTGATCCCTCCTCCTCGGGCCTGTCCCTGCTCTGCCTCCCTACTCCCTAGATCTGGCCCCTCGCTCACCTGCAGACACCCTCCCTGCCTGCCCTCTGCGTGCAGAGGTGCGCTGGGCTGGGAGCTGCTGTCTCCTCTCTTGCCGCCTCTCACTCTGCTTCAACAACTCCAAATAGCTCGGTGGTTCCCTGACCATGTCATACCTTCGCACATGCTGTGCCCCTGCCGGGGACGCCCTCCCTCCACCTCCCACACAGCAAACTCCTACTCATCCCGCAGTGACCCTCCTCTATAAAGGCTTTCCTGGTCCCCAGACTCCCTTTCCCCTGTGTGCCCTGCTCTGGGCCTTCCTAGGGAAGGGGGAGGGGTCTGTACCTTCCAGGTTGCCTGGCATGGTCCAGCCTTGGCACCTACCCCTCACCTCTTCAATATGTCTGTGGGGGTTGAGGCAACTGGCTCAACTCATGAATTTTAGCAGGAAACAGTTTCATCCAAAGAATTTGGCCTCCACTGCATCTGTGCCCACGCCACCCCCACCCCCAGAGACCAGGAGCTCTTAGCCACATTCCCCGGGGGCCAGCCTACTGCAGCACCTGCTGTGTGGCAACTCTGGTCCAGCCGGCCATCCCGGGTGACAGGGAACCCAGCTCGACCTGGAGGAAACAGCCCTTCCTCCCAGCGCAGGGTCCTGACAGGTGCTGGGCCTGGAGGTGAGCCAGGCCCTCGGGACAGGACGCAGCTCGCAGCAGAGCAGGGCGCTATGTGCGACCTGGGGGAGGGGCACCCATGGCCAGAGGCGAGCAAACCCTGCCCTTGGTCAGGAACACGGTGGGCATGCACATCCCAGCGAGGAGTTAGACCCGAGCCCTCTCAGCTCCCTTCCAACTCATGTGATTCTTTAGTCATTCACTCAGCAAGAATATGCCACAGTTGGGCTGCAGAAGTGGACCCGGGGCAGTGCTGCTCTCCAGGGGCCCCGCCCGGGGGCAGACACACCCAGAAATGAACCGTCACAGTCCACAACCCGCTCACCGCTGCACCCTGGTAGCCGGCACGAGGCCTGGCTCTGTCGAGTAGGTGCCCAGCAAAGGTTTGTGGAATGACAGAGTGCCGCAGCTGAGGCCCCATGGGCTGCAGGGCTCTGAGAGTGGGGGGAGGGACGTGAGGAGAGCCTCCCGGGAGGAGGGCCCAGCTCAGAGAATGCCGCAGAAGCACAGGTGACAGGTGGGCTAAGTCCGATTGGGACTGAGGGAGCGACAGAATCAGGTTTGTCCTGTGGAACAGGCACTGGCTGCAACGTGAGAGGTCCTGGGGCTGGGGACAGAGACAGTGCCCTGCAGGATTTGACTGTGTGTGACAGACCCAAAATGACACTGGCTTGAACAAATAAAAGTTGACTTCTCGCTTAAAAATGTGGGCTGAAATAGGAGCGCTGTTCCCCCAGGACATGGGGGTCTGGCCTCGCTCCTGCTGCTCTGACTTCATCGCCCACGTTGGCCTCTGGTGCGAAAAAGGGAGGGAGGGCTGTGCCTTCCTTGAGGATGCGGAAGTTTCCCAGGTAAGTCGTCCTGTCTCACTGGCCAGACCTATCACATGGCCACGCCTAGCTGCAAGGGAAGCTGGGAAATAGTCTTGGGAGGCAGCCATGAGCTGGGAAGAATTCGGTCATTAGGGAAGAAGGAGAGAGCGGCCACTGAGGGACAATGATCAGCCTCTGCCACAGACGCTGATTAGGAGGCAACTTGTGCTGTCATTCTGGAGGGACAGCGTGAGGTCTGGGCGGAGCAGGTGGCCATGGGCTAGAAGGTTCCAGAGTGGAGCTGGCTGGGGTGGGGCTACCAGTGAGACAAAGGCGTCAGCGCTGGGCAGGGTAAAACGGAATGTGGCAGAGGGAGGACTGTGTGTGCAGAGATGCCCTGGGCTGTGTTCAGAGTGACCTGCCTGGGGACGTCCTGATAGAGATGTCCAGCTGACGCTGCAGGTGTGGGGGCACCCGCAGGGAGAGGGCAGTGCAGAGCAGTGACCGGGCCAGCAGAGTGCAGAGGATGGAGCGGGCTCGACAGGGAAGGGCCCAGAGCAGAGGAGCCCCTCAGGGGCTGGGGGAAGGAGGAGGCCAGTGTGGAAAGCAGCCCCCTGTAGCCCCAACAAGAGAGGCTGTGATGGGAGCAGACTGCTGCGACAGTTTTGGGGAAGGAGAGAGGAGAGTGCGGAAGCTGGAGGGAGGGGACAGCAGTACCCTTCTCAGTAACTCCCCCAAGACCTGCCAGATGGCTCAGGAAGACAGGAGGGAGGCGGAGACAGGAGGGAGGCCCAGTGCAGGGCCATCCACCCGCAGCCGAGCTGGGTTCAATCCCGGGGACTCTGAGGCCCTACTCCAAGCCTCCAACCCCAGACCCCCTCCTGCAGGACACGTGGGCTGGGGAAGGGGTTCCAGATCTGCCTTCTCTTAGCTCGCATGTGCCGGACACTCACTCGCAGCGGATCCGGTACGACAGGCTTTCTATCCGTGCCATGATGTGATTCCACAATACGCCGTCCTACAGGAGGGGAAACTGGGGCCCAGAGAGGTCAAGAGAGCTGCCACAGCGGCCCCGTCAGGCGGCAGGGGATCCTCTGCCCGGCGATCAGTGCAGGACAAACGTGCCCATTCCCCTTTATTTATTTATTTTATTTTTTTTATTTTTTTATTATTCCAAGGTATTGTGAGGATACAAACATTCTAGTTACACTTTATGTCTTTGTCTCACCCAAATCCATTCCCCTTTAAAAGACAAGCGAGCAGAGACTCAGGGAGCTGCAGGGCCTCCCCCTAAGTCACACAGCAAGTCAGTTCTGAGCATTGCTGGGACAGTCACCCAGGCCACTGTCCTCCTAGCAGGACCCTATCCCTGTGCCATGTGGCTGCCCCTCAGTGAGCAGAATAGAGCAGGCTGTGTGGAAGAGGGGGACCCAGGGCTGCAGGAGCAGCCAGAGAGGCCCAGCTGGTCCAGAAACCCCGCAGGGTTCACCCCGGGACCAAGGAGCTGGAAGGGGCCTTGCCCACCCCCTCCCCCATTGCTCCACTCCCCTCCGCTAACAATTCCATAATCCTGGCTGCCGTCCACGGCTTCCCATGCAAATCTGGGGGCCTGGCCTGGCCACAGACCACCAGTTCCTGGAAAGGCTGAAGTGGGAATCGCTGCCTCCCCAGCCCAGGTCTCCAGAGCAGCGTGCAGAGGTCAGCCCAGCCGGCAGCCCTGGGCCCCTCTGGGAGCCCTCGCATTTCCAAGAAAATTGCAAAACATTTGAAGAACAAATAGTCAATTCTTCATAATTCTTCCTCATTGGCCTAGAAAGAGGTATGGGGCAGAGGTGGGAAGTGCTGGGGAAGAGACCACAGGAGGCCTTCTGGTCCAACAGAGCCTACTCCAGGCGGCCTGTGGCCAGGACAGCTGCGGAGGGAATAGGATGGCTGAAGGGTCAAGGTGGGGCCCGGGAAGAGGCAGCTGGCTCCTGGGGCAGTGCACCTCCTGAGGGAAGGTGGCTTCAGAACTGGGAGGCTGTGGAACCTCTGCTTGCCACCCCTTGAAGTCACTGCCCAGCCACAGGCCAGCCTCAAGGACAGGAGCTGGAACGAACATTTCCATTTACCCCTCGGGGTCGAGGGTGGCCTCCATCCCGGTGTTCACCCCGCGTGAGCCCCTCTGCTCAAGGAGAGGCTGGACCCTGTGCCTGACTTCCCAGCTGGAAGCAGGCGATGAGCTGGACCACTGACTCTCAGATACTTGGGCCCATCGCACACCCTCACGGGGCCTCAGTTTCCCCAGTCAGAAAGTTCAGGATTTCTCAAAGGGAAGTAACAAGATGATTTAAATGGGTATCCAGAAAAAAAGTTGTGTTCTGTTTCAATAGTTATTTGGTTATATTTCATTTATATTGAGAAAAATATATATAACAAGCATATGAAATCCAGAGTTCCAGACTCTGTCACTTATGTCCTAAGTATTTAAGTTTAGAAAGCAAAGCCGATTTAAAAAAAGATTAATAATAAAACTGACGAGACAAGGGTAAACCATAAATCAGGCTGTGGGACTCTGCTGACCCGTGTTTCCTAACCAAGAAATGAAACCCCCCATGTCCAAGTCACCGTTGTTTTGGATCCTGCAGGCAGCCGTCTGCGGGAAGACGCTCAAGGCAGAGAGAGCAGCAAGTGCAAAGGTCCTGGGAGAGGAGTGAGACTGAGTCCTAGCTCAAAGCCTCAGGGGCCTCGCGCTTTCGGAAAATGCCATGCTGGGGTGCAGTGAGTGGAACCCTTGAGAGCAGAGCAGCAGGGCTGCGCTGGGCGGGGGCGGGATCCTGGGGTCCACCAGCCCGCCTGCCCCGCCCTGTGGTGGCCCCGTGAAGCACTTACTCACTCTGTGAAGCTGTCTGTGTCTGCAGAGGCTGGAGGCTCCCAAGGGTAAAGCCTGTGTTATCTGTGTGCCCCAGCCCCCGGCCCCCACCTGGCAGAAAAAAGGTCTCTGTGGATGTTGCTAAATAAATAGCAGAGGGGCTCTGGGCACCTGTGACCTCTGCATCCACACGTCCAGGGGACAGAAGATGAGCTCTGTGCGAGGGCAGAGCCAGGCACCGCCCAGCCTGGGAGTGAGTGGCGGGGCGGTGGGCTGTCCTCCCACGGAGCGGGAATCGTGCTGCCATAGGCAGGGCTGGCAGCTGAGGGCAGGGAGCCTCAGCACCCGCACTGAGTGGGACAGGCAGGAGGAAGTAAGGGAGGGCCGCAGGGTGGGACTGGGGCAAAGGTGCTGCCATTATCGCCCCAGCCAGAGGAGCAGCCAGCCAGCAGCTGGGGCCCCCTCAAGATCTCACCGTCTGTCCCTCCTTAGCTGCCAGGGCCTCTGGGGCCACAGGCTGGTTCAGCTTAGGGCAAACTCCACACCTGACAATGAACAGAGAGGCCTTCCTTTCAGCTGGTGAGCCTGGGCCCCAGCGGCCCTCATGGGACCCTGCTGCCCCACCCAGGGCCAGCCTGGCCACACTGGCTTTGCTGCCCGTAAGAAAATTGCCATTCCTGGGCTGGGGGATGCTATCGAGCCCTCCATCACCAATGGCTTTAAGCGCTCCATTTAAGAGCAGGGCCTCGGGGGTCCTTCCAGTGTGCCAGCTGACCCCACCCCGCCCCGACCCCACACTCCAGTCTCCCCACCCCAGACCTACGATGGGTTCTCAGGGCTGGAGGAGGCCAGGCCCTGCTCCCAAGAGCCGGCAGAATTGAGGACAGAGCTTCATGCTCCAAACCACACCACAGAGTAGGAGCCAGGGCCGGTGAACCCACCGTGCCCTGAGCCCTGAGCCAGCCTGGGGGACAGACAGCTCTCCTGGAGGAGACGTGCGGAAGGGGGTTAAGGAAGCCTCGCGAGAGTGGCTCCATGTGGTGGGGAAATTCCTGGACGTGCCCTGGGTCTGTCCAGTGGGCTCCCCAGACCGTGGCGCACATCAGCCTGCCCAGACCGCACAGGCCCGCTCTTCCCTCCGCACCCTCCCTTCCGGCCCTAACACACCTGTCCCAGCTCCCACTCACACGAGCCGTCCTATTGGCTCGGCTCTATCCCTCTCCTCCTCGCTCTATTGGACAGAGCGCCTGTGGGCCAGCCTCCTGTCCGGAGATGCAGCCTATGGCTGGCCAGCCCTCGAGTCAGGTGCCCACCCTCATCCAATCAGAGGCCTTCCCTGGCTTCACGTGTAGCCTGAAACTCATGCCTAAGCGCAGGGCAGGTGCTGGGCAGGTGAGGGGCGCGGGCGTTGTGAGCGGCTATTCTCAGCACCTGAGTTGGACCAGAGCTAACTGGCTTTGATTTTAAAATGGCACCCAGAGTGGCACATCTGCAGTGGCTGGGGCGGAGCTTGGGAAGCCCGCCAGGCACCTGTCGCTTCCTCTGCGCGGTGACAGAGTGGTCCTAGGTCTTAGTGAGCACAACCGACACCCCGCAGCTGCCCCGACTTCTCCCGCACCACCGATCCCTTCCTCCCTCCCCCGTCCCCATGCCGGCTCCATTCGCGTTTTCCATTCACCGGATGAGCGTTCCGGGCCCCCTTCAGGTGAGGGGCTGGGTTCCCGCTCTGAAGGAGAGGACCCCCACGGCAGAGCGTCTACAACAGCCATGTCCTAGTCCCCGCTGCCCCTCTGCCCCCATAGCTGCAGCAGCCTGGCCAGGGGACGCTTCCTCTGACTAACTCTTCCCATCGCCTGGGATAAGGCTGGACACTAGAGCCTGTGGTCAGCAGAGTACCGGCCCCCAGAGATGTCCACATGCTAATGTCAGCAACCTGCGAATTCGTGACCCTCCTGGCTAAAGGGATTGTGCAGAGGTGATTAAATTAGGGGTCTTGAGATGGTGAGATTATCCTGGATTAGCTGGGTGGGCCCAGTGTGATCACAGGGGCCCTTTCTATGTGAAAAAGGAGACAGGAGTCAGAGGCGGAGTGACCGACGTTGGAACGACTCCACGGCCATTGCTGGCTGTGAAGTTGAAAGGGGCCATGAGTCAGAGAATGCAGGTGGCTTCTAGAAGCTGGAAAAGGCAAAGAAATGGATTCCCCCTAGAGCTTCCAGAGGAAACACTGCCTGCCAACCCACTTTGGACTTCTGGCCTCTGGAACTGTAGGGTAATAAATCTGCGCTGTTCTAAGCCAACAGGCTGTGGCAATTCGCTGTTACAGCAGCACCGGGAAACTCATACGCCCGACTCCTCACCCAAGTCCCCATGCCTTCCTGATGGGGCCCTGCTGACCGTCCCAGCCTCAGGTGACTTGCCCCCTTCCCCTCGCTCCGAGCTCACTCTTCCCTCCTTTCCCCTCCCCTACTTTCCTGAGCACACCTGCACCTTTGGCCTTTGCTCAGGGTGTCCCCTCGGACTGATGTCACCTTCCCCAGGGCCTGGCCAGCAGCTTCTCTGTGACACAGCCCATCACAGTGTCCCTTCCTCAGGAAGGGCCCCCACCAGCTAGTGGCTTGGCTGTGACCATCCCCAGGCCTTGGGTCCCAACAATGGAGACTCGCGTTCTGCCTTGTCATGAGTCCTGTGCCCACCCAGAGTCAAGTTGGGGTGGGCACCTGCACGGACAGCCCCACCCTGGGCCCAGGGCTGCAGAACAAGCAGGTACCCACGCACCTCCCAAGGCTCAGTCACGCCATCAGAATACTTCCCACGGTAGCACCCCTATGTCCCCTCGCCCAGCTATGCGCTCCTCGCGGGCAGGTCCTGGGGCTGAGTGGCCCGCTGTAGCTTGGATTCCGCTCACACAGAGCCTGTGATGAGGATGTGGGCACAGGTGGGGAACTCAGGAAGCTCAAGGGAGAGAGAGGAGATGAGGAGCCCGGGAATGGGGCTGAACCAGGACGGGTGTGTGGAGCAAGCAGGGCTCCGGCCACTGGGGACCCTCAGAAAGGCCACCAAGGCTGGGGCAGCTGAGTGCTGATCCACAGCCGGGGTCGCTGCCTGCCACACTCCTGAACGGGGCTGGGGGGGCGGGGCAGGGACCGGACGTGCACAGGGGACAGCTCACCAGGAACAGACACCTGCACCTGCAGCTGAGCTCAGAGGCCGTGGGCTCCGGGGAAAGGTGTCAGCCTCCCGCGTCCCCACAGGAGGACACAGCCCTGAGTGGGGGACAAAGGATGCTGGAAGCCTGGACCCCCCCAGCACCTGTGCCACAGACACACAAGGAGCCTGGAGATAAGTCCCCTCCCTCTCAGGACTCAGTTTACCGTCTGTGAAAGAGGCGGCTTTGACTACCTCACACTCATTAGGATGCTGCCATCAAAAATGAAAGAGAGAGAGAGAGAGAGGGAAGAAGAAAGAAAAGAAAGGAGTAAGAGAGGCACAGATATGGAGAAATTGGAGCCCTTGTGCTCTGCTGGTGGGAATGTGAAATGATGTGGCCACTATGGAAAATAGTATAGTGGTTCCTTAAGAATTTAAAAACACAGGCATCATATGACCCAGAAATTCCGTTTTGGGCTATGCACTCAGAGGAATTGAAAGCGGGGTGTTGAAGAAATATGTGCACACTCGTGTTCCTGCAGCGTTGTTCGCAATGGCCAACGTGTGGAAGCAGCCCCGAGTCATCAGTGGTCAAACAGATGAGCAAACCGTGGTCTACCGTGTGGTGGAATATTACGTGGCCATCAAAAGGAATGGAATTCTGGCACCTGGCGCAGCTCGGAGCAGCCTTGAGGACCAGTGCTCAGTGAAATAAGCCAGACAGAAAAGGACAAACTCTGTGCACCCACTTACACAGGTCGCTGGAGTAGTCGAATTCATAGAGACAGAAAGTGGAACGGTGGGTGCCAGGGGCTGGGCAAGGACATGGGGAGTTCGTGTTCAACGTTTCAGCGTTTCAATTTTGCGAGGTGAAAAGAGTTCCGGAGATTGGCTGCATGTCAGTGTGAATGCACTTAGCACTGCTGAACTGAATGCTTAAAAAATGGTTGAGATGGCCAATTTTACATTATATGTATATTACCACAATTTAAAAAAATTCTAAGGGGGTAGCTTTGAACCGCACCATCCACTCAAACCAATTTTTTATAGTTGGCATCATACTGAAGCTTGAGGAGGAATCCAGTTCCCAAAGCAGGAGAACGCAGCCTGCCAGCTTGGGGTGGGGTGGGGCCCCAGAGCCGCCTTCTCAGCTCCCACACCCTCACCACCCCACTGGGTGACCCTTGGCGCTTGAAACTCACATCTCAGTGCTCTCCGCCCCTTCTGCGCTGGTGGTCTCTGAGTCTAGGGCTCCAACAGCGGGCAGGTGCGTCCACCCCTGGCTTTGCCGGCCAGAGCCTGAGGCGCCCTTCATTCTTGACTGGAGGTTCCCAAGGGGCGAGGTGTGACCAGCACAGCCAGGACGTGTGGGCAGAGGGAACATGAGCACAGACGGCTCCAAAGTGGGTGGACCTCATCTGAAAGGGTCTCTGTTTATGGGACAGCCAGGACTAAGGGCACATGGGCAGTGTTGTGGGCTGTCGTTCTGTGATATTCAAAACAACTTCTGGAAAGGAGACACCCATTTCCTCCTACCTCCAAACCAGCGCTTCCAAGATCATTCATTTAAATCCCAGAAAAGTCCTGGTGGAAAATATTCATTGTTACAAGCTGAATGTTTTCATTTGGGTTCATTAAATTCACCAACCCTCCCAGGCAAAGTGTGGGGGAGGGGTGCAGGGGAGAGGAGGGAGGAGGAGGTGGGCGGTGCTGGGGCCAGGAGAGAAGAGGGGTGCTCCCTCTCAGTTCTCACTAAAGCCGTGTGACCCGAAGAATTCACATCTGGAGAGGACTCAACACATAGGACGCCTCTGTTGCTGAGCCTTTATGTGTATCATGTCATCTGAACCTCATTCTGCAGGGAGAACTGTCACCCAAGTGTCACAGAAGAGGCATCAGAGCCACTGACCCATCACTGACTTGCCCAGGGTCCCACAATTATGATGTGGCATGGCCAGCACTCAAACCCACAGACACAGCCTTTTTGTGACTCCAAGTGCCACATGCTCTGAAAAGCAGTCTCCAAGCCATGGCTGGCCAACGTTAGTCATTCTGCAAACAGCTGGTCAACTTCTCTATCCCTATCTGTTTTAATTAGGATACATTTTGGCTACTGTAACAAATGCCAGAATAACAGGATTAAACAAGATAGAAGGTCCCCCCCGCCGCCCACAGACGCACATAATAGTCTGAGTTTCAGCAG
The DNA here is from genome assembly GCA_963575035.1 of Avahi laniger. Taxonomy (NCBI): domain Eukaryota; kingdom Metazoa; phylum Chordata; class Mammalia; order Primates; family Indriidae; genus Avahi; species Avahi laniger. The sequence goes on from CAUYSK010106331.1 coordinate 56,978, forward strand.
TCTAGACTGACAAGGTAGTAACCAGGCTCTTTGTACTTTGTTGCCCTGGGACCCTCAATACCCAGCTTCCCTTCCGTAGTTAACATGGCTGCTGCAGCTCCTGCCATCACATCCATCAGCAGCAATGAGAATAGGAAGAAAAAGAAGGCGAAGACACCTCTTTTCCCTCAAAGAGCAAGTCCCAGAACTTTCACAAGTCACTTTTACTTGTTATGGCGAGGATTTGGTCAAATAGCTACATGTAGCTGCAAGGGAGGCTAAGAACTTGACTGTTTAGATGAGCAGCCATATGTCCAGCTCAAATTCAGGATTGTTTTTACTTTAGGAAAAGGAGAATGGATACTGGCGGCAGCTAGCAATTTCCGGCACTGGGTCACAATCTCCGCGGCTCACGCAGCAGCATGGCGAACCCAGGACATGGAAGAAAAGCAGCGGGAGGCTGTGGGGGAGGGGAGGTGCTCCGAGGAGGAATAGGAGGAATCTCAGGCGCCTCCCCGGGGGAAGTGACTTTGGGGCAAGCCTTGAAGGACAGCTAGAGTTGGGAAGATGAGAAGGAAAGCGTTCCGGGGGGAAGGTGGGCGTAGCCAATGGAGCATGTGTGGAGAAACCGCGGTTCAGTGCGGCAGCCTGAAGACCTGAGTCCGAGCCCCGCCGCGAGTCTGCACAGCGCTGTGGCCACTGCCTGAGCCCCAGGAGGCGTCCTCATGGAAGGGCTGACGAGCCGCACTGCCCGCCTCGCAGGCCCACTGAGGAGTCAGGTGCTGGGGACGGGCTGGCATTCAGTGGGACGGCTGCCGTGCTGTTCCGTGGGTGGCGTGGCAGGACAAGGCCAGGCAGGGGCAGGAGCTGGAGCTGGAAAGGGAAGCGCAGGCCCCATCTGGAGGCCTTGAAGGCCAGGCCGAGCAGCTTGGCTGTTTCAGAAGCTGTGTACAGTTCCGTGTAGGCAGCACCCTGAGCAGAGAGCAGCTTTAAAAACATGAGTCTAGAAAGCAGAGAGGAGGAGGTGAGCTCAGAGGTGTGCGAACCCAAGAGGAGGCAGCAACAACGTCCCAAGAGAGACAGCACAGCGCACGGACCAGGCCAAAGCCAGGGAGCCCTTCGGTCCCAGCCAGCAGTTAGGGAAGTCTTCCTGGAGGAGGCAGCCCCAAAGCTGTTCCAGCCAGTTTAGAACTAGGGAGTGGGGTCGGGGGGAGGGCTCGTCCTGCAAGGGACCAGCAAGGGCAGGAGGAACAAGTCAAAGCCAGGTCGTGCCCAGGAGCAGACGAGCCTCACCCTGCCTAAAGATTCCCCCACCCCACTCAATTTGAGCAAACCCTGGAGCAGGGGCTGGGCCTATCACTACACCCACATTTCCCACTAGTCCTCCCAGTGAGCTCACAAGGTGGAGATGCCCCCAATTTATGGAGGAAGAGACCGGAGGCCAGAGAGGGTTGGTTACTTCGCTGAGGCCACACAGCAAGGACTTCGGCCCAGCAGTCAGAATTAGGGTACCTGGCACTGCCTTCCTGGGGCTTGAGACGTCCTTCAGATGCTCGGGCATCGTGGCCCTGGTCTCGAGGTGGCTGTTTTTCCTGAAGAAGGGGTTCATCAAGAACTGCTCCAGCCACATCCCAGTCCCCTGGCACCCCTTACAAGGCAGGGTGGAATTTCCCACTGAAGAGAAAAGCAAACTGAGGCTCAGAGAGGAGCAGCCGCGCGCCTGGGTCCCCAGCCAGTCGGGGCGGGCAGGGTTTGCCTCCGGGTCTTCCCGACTCCCGTCCAGTTCTCCCCGATTCTCCCCTCCTGCCTCCTCCCCGCACCCCCACTGTTTTCCTGGCTCCCTCTCAGGGAGGAGAACATGCTCCGAGTCTCTGTTTCCCTGGGAGAAATCCATTTTCAGAATCTGGAGGTGTTGAAATGTGTTCTTTTTTCCTCTCTAAAGAGCCCTTCTTGAGGACAGAGGTGCCCCCAGAATCCAAGGCCACCACTGGCTGGGCCGGGAGCGGGGTATCGCCTGTGGAGCAGGACATGGTCCCAGCAGCACTGGCGCTGGCGTCAGCGCGGGTCTCGGGGAGGTGACTGCATCCCGGGACAATGGGCAGCTGGCTCGCTCCAGGAGCCCAGAACATGCCTTGGCCCTCAACCCAGGACCGCCAGCCCTGACCTCAGAAGGCCCCACTAGCCACCCCACCCGGCTGCTGGCAGCAGCGCTTGAGGCTCCCAGGAGCAGGGCGGTCACTGCGCCCGCCTGGTGGAGGTGCCCGTGGTAGATTCTCCTCCAGACTGTCCCTTCCCGGTGACAGCTGGGCTCGGGATAGTCCTGGTCACAGAAGTCTCCTGCTATAAAGAGCACAGCCATGGCTGTGAGCATCTTCGAGCACCCACGGAGCTGGGCCCTGAGGAGGCCTGGGCGGTGGGTACAGGGGACTGCTTGTTGAATGAGGAGGGAGGCAAGGAGGCAGCGAGGGGACACAGGACATGGTACACAGATGGGGGAAGGGAGGAGGGGAGGGGGAGGGAAGATAGAGGAAAGAAGGGAAAGGGAGGGGAGGAGGGGGGAGGGGAGGGTGACTACTCCGAGGCTCTGGCCTCCCTCCCCACCCAGGGCTTTCTGCCCTGCCATAGGCATCTCCTGACTGCAGCTTCAGGTGGCTGGATCCCGCCCTCCTGGGGTTCCAGTCTTCCCTGGGGCTTGCCTTCAGGTCTTCCA